>CM060844.1:84562128-84724628 GCA_030762175.1 Metallyticus violacea
TGTACAAAATAGAAAGTCTGGTGTTTTACGTCGCAGTAGCTTGGAAAGTCAATAGGGTAATAAAAACACACAATGGAAGAGGGTTGCATTTGAAGCCCTCCCATGCTTTTTAAAAGGTTAATAAACTGAATACTTTTAAACGGTTTGGGACTTTGACCCAGACTGGCAGTGTACTGTATCCCTTTAAACCAGCCAATGCTGCAAAATGTTTTAAACTTTCAAAAAAAAAAACGAATGGCAGGTGTATAAGGTGTTTATATAAGGGAGAGTGCTTGGCTGCGGCAGGTAGTTCATGTCAGTTTCCATTTCAGTTCAGTTCGAAGCTGAAGGAGACTCCGACAGACTTAGTCCTCAGTTTTAAGTTTTACAAGTGGCAAGATATCCGCAGTTCGCAGTGCTCATTATAAATTCGATTTTCTGTTTCACTGGCCGTGGCACTCATCTGTAAGTTTCACACGCGGTAACGAAGTTTAAATTCAACATAGCCAAGTCTATCGTACGCAAAATACCAGAGGACGTGAAAGAATTTTGACAAATTAAAATACCAATATGTATTGTTAGACTATTAAACGCTCTTCCATTCCTGACAAAATTCCCCATGAGAAATTGTTGTCACTGAAGCACGGGCAATAACCCGAGCTAACTAATCCGTTTCAAAATGTGGCGACCAATGTGACTGCCCCAATATACAAGTTATTCTTTTCAACAGCAACTATTTAACCCTCTTAACAACTGAGTTTCCCATACATGATGGATGTTTGAAAATAGTCAGCTAGTTCCTTTAAGTGTCCTTATTTCACTAGATGGCATTGGTATAAAGGAATAATGGTTTATATTCATTTATAAGATAAGAATTATAGCTACAAAAGGAAGATATAGCGTTTTAAAAATATTATATAATATAGCTAAATAAATTTTATTTTTGGAATAAGCATAGGCAAATTACTATAAAAAGGCTTCAAAAGCTAAAACAGCAAATTCGTTGTAGAGCTGTATAAATACACTAAGGTTCAATGACATACCACAAGTTGGTTTTGAAAGAATACTTATTGTAAGAACTTAAATATCATTGTATACATTTCCACTGTAGAATAGCTATAGTAATCATACTTATTATTACTTAAATTTAACCACTTTTGACAGTTCTTCGGTTTCGTTTCTTAATAATTTAGAAATTCACGATTTTCTCTTAGCAATGAAACTTTATGAACTTTTCTGATACAAAACTTGCAGGTAAGATGTAAATATTCTAATGATAGAAGCCAATGCACTGTCTGTTCATATTTTCTACTAAAATCTATTAGATGGAGATTGAACTGAGTGCAACATCCTGCGTATATTTCTATTGGATCGAGAGAAAGACAGATAGCTGCCGCAGCACCGTTCCCTATTCCACTTTCATATTTTCTCAAGAAGTGTCCCCCCCCCCCCGCTCTTAAAAATACTCTCTTACGTAAGAAAATAGAAAGGGACAGAAGCGCAGGAAAATTCTATATCCTATTTGCCCTTCGTTTCACGTCTTCTCTTTATATATTCACTTCACTCATCCCGTTTTCCCAGTTCTCTCATTTACCGTATCCCTCCTTTTTACTTATATTTACTCCTACTTGCCTTTCGCTTGTGAGGGCTCTTCAGTAGAAGAAAGAAAGGGAAGAAAAAGACAAAAATCCTCTTCTTGGGGTCTGCTTCCTCCAAGCCCGAAATGTGCGTCTTCCCCCCCCCCCCTCTTTTCCTCTTGTGTCCTTTGGAAATGAATTGAACGGCAGAGAAACTTTCAGTCTATTGGTATCCAGGTCAAGATTTTTGAAGTTAGAAAGAAAACAAATACTCTTAATAATCCTTTAGCAATCATATCAATTAATGTACATAATTGAAAAATGCATCAAAACTCGTTAACAACCTAAAGAGGTCTGTGCCAAAATGAAATGAAGTCTGGCCTTGAAAAACAGTTTTAAACTAAACCTATAGGTTTCTTTTGAAAAATAAACCAGCTCTATCAACACAGAACTTAATAGTTAAAAGACAGCATTTAAATGTGTTTATTTTTAAATCTAGAAAAATAGTCTTAAATCCCTTTTAGCTAAGACTATTACTTCTTCCCCCTCCTTTCGTATCTAGTCTCTTATTCCCCCCTCCCAAGTCTCTAGTCTTTTATATATCACCTGCCGTTCATGTTTGAACCATTTTTTTTTCTCTTTATTCTAAACTGGGAATTATTCTAAAAGCTTCTTTGGTAAACCGTTTTCATCCATCTCTTGATATACGCAATCTTTTTATTGTAAAGCCTAAAGTGCTTTTCTTTTAAATTTATATTATCTCATCTCTTCGCTTGTAATATCATCTAATTTTAAACAAAGAGCTAACGTTAGCAAACCTAAGTTAAGGACTTAATTTAGTTTTAGTGTTGTGTTTCTGCAACATTATTATAAGCGATCCTGGTGGTCTAGTGGTAACTGTACTTGCCTCGTAGGGCAAAGATGCGGGTTCAATCACGGCCTGCATAGATTTTTTTTTTCCTTTTTTGGGGGGGAGTAAAAATCCTAAGTATGGCTTCCTTCGGAAGGGAAATAAAGTCGTGGATCCCGTGTCATAGATTTACAGCACGTAAAATAACCCCAAGCCTGAAAGAAAAGAGGTATAACCACAATTTATTTGAATTGAATGGGACACTGAACATCTGATATGTCAAAGGGCGTTCATAAGTAAACCATATCATTAACATAATTCTAATGGGTAATATTTACACAGTTTATTATACACTTTTGTCCCATGGAACTTAGATCAAAGTACCCAGGAGTATTTCAGAATGAGCCTTGTTATTATATCTATGCTTTTAGAATTATTCTCCCTTTTCTCAGACATTTAATCTTATCGTATGTTTAAAATTATCCCATTTCTATCTTATAAAATATTTAATAATCATTAAAACTCGCATACTATAAATGTCAACCTTTTTAACAAAACATTTAATACCCGCAAAAATTTATGATTGCTAGATACTGCAATACTGCACATGAATTCAATTATGACTGACAAATTAAAAACACTTAAAAAGAGAAAAAGCCTAAATACATTTATAAAAAGTTAACAAAAGAGAACAAAATATTCATCACGTATCAGTCAGTATCTCACATTAAACACTACATTTTAAAATGTGTCAAATTCGACAATCTCAATAGCTTAGTATGTATATACACTGTGTGAGCAGGGATTTTTTTTTGTTTGATTTATTTATGGACGCTCTTTAACATCTCAGGTCATCAGCCTCCCATTCAATTCAGGGCGTGAAACGGCCGACAAATTTTGCTCAGAGGCCTCTCTTTTAGGCTTGAGGTTCTTTTTCGTGCCGTAAATGTACGACAAGGGACCCACAACTTTACTTCCCTTACGAAGGAAGCCATACTTAGTATTTTTACGCCCGAAAAATCCATTGGTCCTGGCCGGGTTCGAACCAACGTTCTTGGGTGTAGGAGGCAAGTATGGTAACCACTACACCACCAGAACCGACGTGAGCAGGGACTAAGTCGTTCGTGGCGGTCTAGTGGTAACCATACTTACCTCGTAAACCCGGGTCGCGGGTTTAATGCCGACCAGGGTTGATGGATTTTTTCGGGCGTAAAAAAATCTTAATTTTTCTTCGGAAGGGAAGTAAAGCTGTGGCTCCCATGTCGTAGATTTACGGCACGAAAAAGAACCTCAAGCCTGAAAGAAGAGGCCTCGGAGCAAAATTTACCGACAGTTTCCCGTCCTAAATTGAATGGGACGCTGATGGCCTGAGATGTTAAAGAGCGTCCTTAAATAAAACATATCGAAAAGCAGAAACTAGGAACAGTTGGCTAAAAGTGTGGATGCAATTATGAATATGTTGACTACCTGTAAATGATTTCCCGTGTTGTAAGAAAGCGTCGGCATTCGCATGCTATTAAAGTTTCAATCATCCTTTTTGGATATTTTTTGTATTTGAAGGTATTTTGATTATAATTTTGTAAAAGTATATAATATTCCGTTAAGCTCATTATATTGGATAGAATGTTTGTGGTAATGTTATGGCAAGGCAACATTTTTGCTTGTTGCAATTATGTGATGTGGTTCTGATCTTTGTTTTAATGCTGGTCTCTAGCGAGTATTATCCGAATCAGTATAGTGGCAGCCAAAAATATTACTATTAGTTCTTCATAATTTGACCATTGGTCATAAATTGTATCGTGTATATTTTCAAAGCAAAATATCCTAACAAGATTCCTGATTAATGCATTTAAAATTGTTATTTTTGTCATTATAATATTCTAAGATCAATGAGTGTGTAAACAAGTTCTTATGCCAACCAGATATTGGAGGAGCACTTTATTACGCTGGATGATGAAGGTGAAGATGAGGACGTTGAAATGAGTGGCAGGGAAAACTGGAGTTCAGGAATAAACCTCCAGGTATCGTTTAGTCAGCCACAAATCCCATTTAGGCTGCAAGTAGTATAACTTCCACATTTAATTAGTTTTGTCTTAATGTAGCAATCAGAATGTTTGTTTTAATACAGTATAGAAAGGTGTATAGAAATATAACACGCATTGAAATTAACGTTTTTCAAGGGAAATATTCTAGCAAGGTACAATTATTTGTTTATGCACTCTTGGATATCGCTTCGCTTGCTCTTAGGTACATGTTTAGGTATTAAAAAAAAATTAACATAATAGATTATGATTCTAAAATACAAAAATTAATTACTTCTATACTGCAAATGTATTTCCCTTTTTCATTTAATATTATCTATCATCACTTGCTCCTTGCGGAAAGGCCGAATCACTAAATATCTTATGTGTACATTATTAACCTCCGCTATCTTGTTATATTATTATATTTGATTATGGCCGCTACGGGTGATCGAGGTCGTTAAGGTGCGGACTCGTGAGCGGGAGGTCTAGGGTTCGAATTCTGCCAACACTGTCCTCACTGACTGGGTTTTTTTTTTTTTTTCCAGGTTTTCCTCAGTTCCCATAAATGTCAAATGCCGGGGAATCATCCTAAACTTAGGCCTGGAACTTTTCATTCCTTAAAAAACCCTTTCCCAATTTATCATTTCATCTCATGTATCATCAGTGTTCATTGCCTGTGGTGCCTCAGTAGTAAAAACGGGCGTTAAACAGCATTAAAAAAAAAAATATTATATGACAAGTGCATGATTCATGAAATTTTTATTGTATGTCCTTTTCTTAAATACTATACCCAGGACCAGTGCATTTTTTGTGTGTGTTTTTATGATTCTCATTAAAGAATAAATCTGTTATTATGAATGTAGGTTTCAATAATTAGCCGATATTTTTAAATTAAAATTGAAAATGTAATGTATTTGCACATAGTTATATTTATACATATATTAAAACTAGTTTTATAGTTCCTAACATAATAGGTTTTGGATTATTTAAAATGCAATATCTGATGTGAAATATCAACATATCTAGAACATCCTGTTCTCTTAAAATTACATTATTTTATATATAATTAATATTGGTGGTCAATAGACGACCCTTATTAGCTAATGTCAGCGAGTATATTAGAAGTCTATTTTCAAAAAAAGAAGACAAACGATGAAAGTTTATTAAATTTAGTACAGTACAAAGCTCTAAAATATAACATGCAATAACAAACAGCATCAAAAGAATTCGATGTTGTATTCAATTGTACCATTTCTTAAAGGCAGATAATATAGAAATATAGAGGATATATTATCGCAATATGTGCCCATTTATAGCTTTTATTTTGTTTCATCCTGTAGACAACCAGCTATTGTGAATAAGGCAAAGTATACTATAAACTTAAAAGGCCACCTTAATTTATCATGAAAAACCTTTTAAAAATAATTAACAAGTCACAATAAGATTAGGAAATAGCGTTTGATAACATCAATTATATCAATTTTAGACCCATACCTTTAAAAATATGCAGTAAAATTAAAGTATATACTGTAATATAAACAAATAAATTAAGCAAAAATAAAAATAATTTAGGTATAAATAGTCAGCTGTTTTATTAAAAAATGTCACCATAGTGAAATAAACTTTTCCATGCAAGCTATAAGCTGTAAAGATGTTAATTTCCAAAACAGCATCAATTATTTCCAATTGCTTCTATATTGCAGATTTGATCATTTATGATGTTTTGGATATTGCTAGAGTCTAATCAATAATATACTAAATGCAATACGTTGTAGATATTAATATCGTGAAATTTAATCTACAAAAACCCCTAACCAATAATACAGTCATCACTGAATTTAGCACGTTAGGGGTTAAGGAAATAGTTTTGATGTTAGTTTTCCACACCAATTAATATGAATTCTAGAGTATTTAAAATATCTTAATGGATAAGATAAGGCGCACTGCTCACACGGGAGAACTATGAAAGATAACGGACACTCTTTGGAAATTTTCATTGAAAAACAGCAGCAAACGTGCATAGCTTGTAGCTTCGTGCATAGAGCCACAAAATCAACAAAGGAAAACTTTAAAAATTTATGTAGGTGATACTGAATTAAAGAATAAATTTCTGATCAGCGGATTTACCCCCAGCGGAAACCTTGAATAACACAAAAGGCAGCATCCGGGAAAACATTACCTCAGTTTCCCAAATGGAGGTATAGCTACCGATTTTTAATTTCCTAAGCAGTTAGTAATACTTTTGCACATTAAAGCAGTTTCCAGGTTCTATTTTATTTTGGGATAGTAAATTATATTATAGTATTTATAAATAATATTTTGCATTAATAGTATGAATGCGATTCATGGTATCCCTGACATAACGTTGTGTATGACAAATGAAGTACCGCTTTGCGGAACAAACCTAACACTGGTCATCAACGCTGAAGTTTTTATCGGTTATAAGGGAAACAGCGAGTGATTCTACGTGACTTTTTGTGCTGATTTCAAATATTTTACAGCATTTTTCCATCACTAAGAAATCGTATTAAAAATGCGCAAACATTATAAAATTATAATATCTTAGCTGAAATTATATGCACTCATCTAAAAAGTCGGATATACTCCGCTTGAGGAACATCTCTCTTCAGGGTCCAACAGTGTCAACATATTTGCTGGTAGCGCATTTCCATTTCCGCGATGTCCTAGTGGAAACGTTTCCCGTGTTTTTAGCTAACAGCCTCTACGTTTTCAGGGTTGAAATCAAAATGGAAGTGTAAAAAGTGTATTTTTAAAGACATATTACATGTACTTCTCAATCATTTTACTGACAAATTTTCTGTAGTTCTCAGACCTTACCTTTCGTAGATAATCCGCAGATGCTGTTTCCATATTTAACTGGTTTGTAAACTGAACATCTTTCATCAATTCCCTTATTTGAGGATCAACAAATATTTCTTCTTTAGTAGATTCAGCTTCACTGATTCTAGGGTATTTATTTTTCAAGAAAAGAAATGCCCTATCGTCAGGGTCCACCACTTTCACAAAATTCTATTTCAAGTCTACTTTGGACGCCATAAGATTTTTTTTTTTTTCAAAACTTATATGGGTTGGTGACGAACATTTTCATGCCTTGGGTTAAGTGATACTCTCTTTCGCCAGTTCTTTTGATATAATGGTTACTTTTATCTCTGCTATTTCACACACAAGAATCACCAATTTGTTTCCAATATGTACCAGAGCACTCCTTTCAAACTTTTTTTCCAGGAATCTAAGAACAAACGTCAAACCATAGGTGTATGCTCAACACCCAGTGATTCCAACAAATTCTCAACATCATTGCAGAAAACTAGGTACTGTTCTTTAGAAAACAAATGCCCAACTACCTTTTGGGGTTGGCGGAAGCAACTTACTTTCGAATCACCCTGCAGCAGCTTCCAGCCTTTCAATCTTGAGGCCTGTAATTTTGCCTTGCTTTAACTGAATCCATCATCCTGAACCAAATCATTTAAATCCTCCTGTGTTAGAAAGTGAGGTTCATTTATACCAACATCTTCCATAAAATCGAGATCATTCTGTAATTCATTCTGAACACTAGGAACACTGGTTAATCTTAAAATGGATATTTTACATTGCATATGGATTTGGAACTAGTTCCAGATATATTTGTCAAGAAGAAGCAGCAAACTGTCAAATGATTCTAAGGTTCGTGCCATAACATAGGGAATGCAAAAGGCATGTAACGGGATCCTTTTAACCAGCCAGTTAAATGAATTACACATTTGGTCCAACAGTCCTTCAAATTATTCCTGAACATTTAAACATGAATAAGGTTAGTGCAAGATGGGTGCCTAGATTTTTTCCTCAGTGCAAAAGCAGCAACGAGTCATCTGTTGTCAGACGTTTTTGGAGTTCTGCCATGGCAACGAGAGAGAAGTTCTGCAAATTATTGTTACGGGAGATGAGACTATGATTCCTTGTCCGAAAGAGAATCAATGGAGTGGACTGAACCTCACCTATCATCGCCTCTAAAGGTCAAGGCCATTCAATCAACCAAAAAGATCATGGCCACAGTCTTTTAGGACTATGAAGGAATACTCTTCATTGACTTCAAGGAGAGGAACACCACAGTAAATGGGGAGTACTTTGCTGGCCTACTGCACAGACTTTGCACAGCTCTTGATGCAAAGAAAGCTGTGAAGAAATGTGGCTTTAAGGAAATCGACCAACCACAATACAGCCCAGATCTAGCTCCCAGTGACTATTTCCTTTTCTCAAAACTTAAGAAGGACCATCGAGGAAGGAAATTTAAGTGTGAAGAAGTGATGGATGCTGTTTATGCCTATTTTGCAGACAATTTCTGACTATTTTGGGAGGGGAGATTGAAATGTTAATTCAAAGATGTGAGAAGTGCATTGCAATAAAGAGCAACTATATTGAAAAGTGAAATATAGTTTTTGTCTTTATCATACCTAGAAAATGGTTAGGTCGGAAACTTATGGTCCTACCTTTGTACTATTAGGTACGGTTATTTCTTTAAAGAAAGCTCCTCTTCATCTGGAAGCTGTAATCATACCATTACAGTTTTACGAGGGAAATGTAATTGTTGTAATTCGTGAATTCCCAGACAGAGAATCACCAAACCTTATAAGTCAATCAGCATGTTATATACCACAAACGCTAATGAACAGGAAACAACTATTTTCAAAATTACAAAACATTGGTGAATTGGAAAATTTCTGACTTCATTTTTGGAATCATCAGATGAAATTACACGAGAGCTAAAATTATTTATTTAACAAAATCATTGTTGACAGGTGTAGCCGATAGATTTTTATTAATAATTTATATATAAATATTATATTTCAAATTTTTATTCATAAGTAAATGTAAACAATTACAGCATGCACATTTTTATTCTTTCTTGTCTTTTTACTCAGTGATATTTACAGTTATTTGTAGATTACAAATACGAAATAATTTGTCATCGAAAGAGATCGTGGTGTATTTCTTAGTTACTGCAATTCGTTATCTGGCGAAAATAAAACATTTTGTTATGTATTCTAAAATATAGTTGGTGGTAGATTACGAGCATAGGCATAGTACATTATTAAAGAACGCCAATCTGGAACGTCACTTAGGATATTATATGTACTTATGATGAAACGTCTCTTTCAAGAAAATTATGACAAATTACAATCGAAAAGAGACTGCGTTTTAAAGCAAACAAGTGTGTGATATAAATAACAACATTAAATCGAATTGAATGAAAGTCTACCAACACAAAATCTGAACCAGTGGAAAAGTGCAAAAAATGTATCACTAAGAAAGACGGTGTATTTTGACACTTGATACAGTTTTTTTTTCTCTCCCTTTTTTCAATTCAAGTTTTGGGCACTTACTTATTCTTTCTGGATAGCAGCTCATAATATTCGGCTTTCCCCTCTCTTTCTCGATCTTCCCTCTGTAGAGGTTTTGTAATCTAAAACCTTTTTAGGTAGAAAGCTTTCAATATATCAACTACGTTTTTCTATTCCAAGTTCTTCTCAGTTTATTGCATTTCGTACCCTATCTGTCTCTGATTTTTCTATTAGAGGTAGTAAAAATATCTGAGCTCTGTCGTCGACCCCCAAGCATCGCTACCGCATAATAAACTGATTTACTTGTGCTAGCGTAGAAAGGTCTAAACGATTTTCTGCTCATTTGTTTTGGAATCCTTCTCATATAAAAACATAATTTACTAACCATTTGTCGATTGTTTTCCAGACATTCATTTTATTTTAGCGTCGTGAAAATGGCTCCACCCCTTCAGATATGCAGCACTGAGGGAAAGAGAGCTCAAGCTTGATTTTTAACTAGCAAAAGAACACAATCAATGGACAACTATAGATGAACGAGCGCACAGAATATTTATGCCTGTGTGGAGCTAGCGCGGAACGTATACCGAGAATAGCGATGCTGAAGGTTTGTTACAAGTGCTGCACATATCGAGATTTAGTTTCAAGAGTGAACGTTTCAAAATCATAGGAAAGTGTGAAGTGTTTTCTCGGTGGTGACAGATTGGTCATTATGAAGCGATTTCGGCGTGTCGTCAATTACAGCCATGGATGGCCGAGGTCGTTTAGGCACGGACTCATGAACGGAACGTCCGGGGTTCGAAATCCCACCAGGACCGCCCTCCTTGAGTTAGGTATTTTCCAGATTTTCTCAATTGACTACATTTTAGATTTTCTAGATTGGCTCAAATTCACCAGTCAACGCATGCCATTCATACTATTTGAAAGCCTAAAAAAAGTATTTACATGTTGGTTTATAGTTAACTGTACAAAAGGTTGACGAGTTTATTCCCTTTAATGTATTCAAAAGTCTGCACTTTATCTGGAAGGTCTTCCTCCTTGGCGCTGCCCCCTTTCTGGCTGGGTTACCGTAGACAGTTACACCAGAGAACTTTCTCTTTTGACTACATACGATTAAAATATTAAAGTTATATGATGGAATATACTTAAAAATTATAATAGTCGATTTTCGTATCTTTTATTCCTCATACATCATTCCAGGCTTTCATTCACGTATCCTAAAGGTTAAAAAAATACTTAAGTTATATAATAATTTATTTTTCCGGAATAATTATTAAACGTTTTTGTCGCGAGCCCCTTAAATAATTATTTTCGTTCTAGCAAGCGGAAGATGACGCAGAAAGTACTATTATTAATTACTTTTTTCTAACTTCTTGTGCACCTACACTTATCTAATACTCTTACAGTTATAAACAAAACAAAATTCATGAAGACATCTTCCTTACATCTAAAAAACTTCAACGTAGAATGAACACAGCCCCTCACCCAAATCCCTGCACGAGACAGAAGGGGCAGCACTTTCCTTGCATTTTGAGCGATAACGCCTGTACTATCAGGGGCGTCTAATAGCAGACTCCCCCTCAGATTGCAGGCGTTTCAATGCAAATGCTGCCTCCTCCAAGTCAGTAACAGACAATTCTCCACCCTCAAGACGAGACTTGTACATGCGGAACCTGCATACCAATGACCTTTTCCGAACCTTAGAACAAGAAAACGAACCGTCTGTTAGATATTCCGTTACTGCTACATTTTCAACATAACCTTCGGGACCTCTATCTCGGTACGTGGTACAGCTAGCAATGACTATTAGTAATTAAGTGGAAATGCAGGAGTCGACTCAACTTCTTGATGGTTTCTTTTCCTCAGATTGGTCGATAACGCAAGAGCTTCCTCTGGTCGGTCCTGATGATATAGCGGTATGGACTTGCCTTCTAAACCCAAGATCGTGGGTTCGATCCCTGCCAGGACGAATGGATATTTTCGGGTGTAGAAATCCTAAGTATGGCTTCCTTCGGGAAGGGAAGTAAAGCCGTGAGCACCATGTCGTACACTTACGGCACTATAAGGAATCTCAAGCCTTAAAAATAGAGGCCTCTGAGCAAAATTTGTCGGCCGTTTCACTCCCTGAATAGAATGAGAATCTGATGACCTGAGATGTTAAAGGGCGTCCACAAATAAACATATCAAAAAAGAAATTAAGTTCCCTATAAAATATAAAAACAGTGATGGCCAGTGGAAATCTACTCTATTTGACGTTTGGAAATACGGCTCTAACTCTGTGTTGTTCTTGACAGGTGTCCTCGGGTTTGACAGTCAGCAGACCTTGTTTAAAAACGTTATCTCTTTATAGCTGCCTCACCCCTCACCCAGACTCACTAAAACAGTATTTTTTAATAGTGTTGGGCGCCCATTCTTAATACTGAAGCACCATAGCCGGTGGACGTTGCTGATACATGCGTTGAAATGATAAACTCGGGAAAGGATATTTTTAAGGAAGGAAACGTTGCAGGCCTAAGTTTAGGGTACCTCCCCGGCATTTGCCATTTATGAAGACTGAGGAAAACCTGGAAAAAACCTTAGTCAGGGAGGACGGTCCTGGCGGGATTCGAACTCCAGATCTCCCGCTCACGAGTACGCGCCTTAACGACCTCGACCACCCATGGCGGCACAGCAGTACTTTACAAGTGTGCAGCTTGTCTAATTTTTTATTTTGTCATTAGTGTACATACAACACGACAAAGACAGGTGACATTAAAGTAGGCGTGTCTTTACAGAGATTTCAGATCGTTTCTATAGTGATTCTTTGTTCTTGATAACGTTTTTAATTTGCATATCAATGCATAATTAATTAAAATTATGTGAGAAGTTTTTTCTAACTTGAAAAGGAAAACGTTACATAGCCAAAGTCGTGAAATTGTCGCTAATGTGTGCGTCTTGTGATTAACTGGACAAGCAATAGGCAAAATGTGCTTACTGGATTACAATAAGAAAATCTTTTCAAGCAAACATAGTATCAGTGAAATTGAAGTACACGTCATTTAAAACTCCTGGCAAGAAACATATCGCCATTAAAATATCGGCGATATTGATAACTTTGATAAATGACAGTAGACTTTATAAAAAATTAAGAAAATATGACTGACTTTCATGTAAGTTGCAACAACCTAAGAAGACTAAGACAAACAGATTCGTTGTAAACAAGAAAAATTGTAAACGCGAAGAATTATCAGTGAGAATATCTCAGGTGTTAAAGAACTGGAAAATCACTGATATTCAAATGTAATCATGTGCTAAAAAGAGGTGAGCGTGACGCCACCTTTCAATTCATATCTGTATTAAGGGTGTGCATTAATTTGCAACTTACCAAGTGGGATGGCTCAGGAAGTCCCGGAAACCAGCCATCTTGACCTTGAGTATTTTTGTGGGTTTTCCTAGCAGCATAAACGAATATTTTGCTTTATCATTTCAACTCATTGGTTTTGTTACATGACCGAAAGTATCAGGCGAGGTGGGCTGGTGCGCTGCAACGGAAATGCTGCTGCCCCGGCCTTTCTGAGGGGCTGAAACCACTTTTGAGGTGGGAGTTTTCATCTGTTCTCTCTGGAAACAATGTTAGGAACCCCGGTCTTCGTTCGTAGCACCAGGTGTTTTCGTCATCTCATCCTGTCTTCCTGAAGGTGCCCCAAAAGGCCAGCCTTTGAGCAAGGCGGAAGCACCGAATTATCCTCCCAGCCCCTACCAATTCATCTCACTACTTACCTTCGTTAATGAATGGCGCTAGTCATATCGATTTGTATAAATTCATATTTATATTGTAGCAACCCATGACAATACATGTAATTTTATTTAAAGCATATAGAGGTGCCATTATAAATGTTATATTGTACAAAAATAACATCCCGTCCACCAGATCATTGTAAAGATCTAATGTTGTCTATAATTTTAAAAGAGGCGCACTTTAAACAATTCCTTGTTGTATCCCCTGGTGTTGCACTCCACCACGGCGCACTTCTGTTTCAATAAATAATGATAAATTAATTGCTTTGCACACTTTGTAATGAACATGAAAATATGCGTCTATAATTCCCAGGCATCCCAACCACCATGCGATATCAACACATGACGTAACAACGCACATTTCTTTGTTTCGGAACAGCAAAAAACTGCTCTCAAAGAGATTCCGCATAAAATTATTCGGCCATTCTTCTATTTGCCAACTCTAGAGCACATATTAACATAGTATGTTTACGTTGGGCAAAATAGGTTAAATTTGCAGTTGTAACGCCCTCATCGGGAATGAGAGACATCTGTTGGAATTGTCAAACAACTGAGCTGGGAGCGCAGCGCCAATTTTGTAAGTTTTGTAATCTTGGAAATGAGCTGAGGTTCCAAGATTAGCTTCGTAATTGCAACAGCCTGCGCCAAGCACAACTCTCACCTTCTTGGCTTGGTCAAGCCATTGCTTCTACAGAGTGGAGTTTATGATAAGCATGGGTAAGGGGTTTACTCATGCTTATCATAAACTCACTTCCTCAACTGCTGCCTACTCTCTAATCTGCGACAATACGTCGACAATGTAGTCTGAATCTTTTACAATGCTGTCGTTATATATCAAGAATGCTGTCTGTACATTAAGAATGGGGTCTATACATTGTCGTCATATTGTAGCTTCATAATGCTATAATATAACATAAGTACACAAAGTACTGGGAAAGCATTAGCTCAGTGTTCACAGAGGCATGCCCTCTGAGGGTTTAGCAAATTATGAGTCTATTTGTGAATAATGTTTAGGAAATTTCACCAAAAAGCATGATTTCAAAGTGCGCATGGTTCTACCTGAAAAAAACGGGTATCTGTATTATTCATACACCCTGATAATCTGCTTATCTATAATCTAAACTGTCCAAATTTAAACTTTCAAGTAGTAAAATTATCCACAATTTGTTTATAAAATTTCTGAAAAGAGAAAGTGTTCAAAGATGATAAAAGAAGTGCACAAGTAATAGAATATATTGATAATCAGATGGAAATTTCTCCTACAAAACTTAACTCGGCACCTTTAATAAAAATAAATTGAGGAAAAAAAAAATTTAGGTTGCATTATTGATTCCAAATGATGCTTTAAGTAATGTAAATGCATCTTTCATGTTATCTCCTCAATCTTCTATCAGGTTAGGAGGAGCGCATGTGATTCTTAATGTGATGCACACCTCAAAGATTATTGACATATTCAACCTTAGGCTCCTGACTGATATAACAGAATTTTTGGCAGTTGAAAATTTTATTTAATGATAAAGATTGAGTAAATACAAATTGACTATTTTACAGTGTGACAGGTATAACCATAATATTCCTGGTTTGAAGCAATGCTTTTTTTTTTTGATATTAGGTACAAAGTAAATGGTTGGAAACTTTACATCTATTGATATAAGAGGTTCAAATGCATTTTTCAGAGTAACGTAACATGCATGCTTTGTTATTGATAGTTCGATATATCTTAAATAAATATATGATCATTATAAACTTATTGTTTATCAATATATAGTTCACGTTCATAGATATTACAGACTACGTTCATTAATAATAAAATAAAGCTTAAAATAATTTACAAAGTTATTTTAATCCAATGCCATTATAATAATGCAACGGTTTTACCATGTCTAAGATAATATTTTGAACCACACCATCCAAAACTTAGGTTTGAGAAATAGTTTTCTAGAAGAATAGGTGGTTCAAACTTTAATTACTTTTTAAAATATTAAAAAAAAAACATAAGTATTGACATTCATCCATAATGACAAAAGCTGACTAAAACGAGCCACAAACTTGATTTCACTTTTCAGCAGAGAGGTAATGAGCACACCGCAGTTTCAGAACCGCTGCTGCGTACTCTCTTCACTTGGACAAAAGCATGGATTCAAGAGGCACAGAAATGCAATGGACTGGTATTGAAAGAGTTGCTCGCACGGACGTTAGGCTTTTGTTAAAACTTTGCAGGTTTATTGGAGCGTGCTTAATGCTCTTTTTTAGATGTCTGTAGCCATTGAAATGGCGGGGACCTGAAGCGAATGCACTCACAGCATGCAGGAAAATAAATTAATGCACCCCCTTCCCTTAGCCAACAGCAGCCGCGGCAGAGGATCCCTAAAGAAGTAATTTCCGTAGTCGTTTATTGCAAGGAAGACAATTCATGACGATAATATGAACAGCAGTTAATGATTGGACTATGAAAAACATGTAAACGTGTTTTGTGGGAACTTTTGTGCTTGGAAATGTGGACGTTTTGATATAAATATCGCAAATTTATATCCCAATACCCATGTGCATTGTTAATGATGGATATACCTAAAATATAAACAAAGGAATATATGATTTGGCCAAACAATTAGAGGGAAAATAAACTATTAACAGAGACCTGTCTTTTTCATGTACATCACGATTATTCTGTTATTAAAGCACAATATTGCTTCTTTTATTAAAGCAGGAATCTTTTTCAAAAGTCCAGATAGTTTGAACAGGTATCATTGAAGAAAGTTTTGTAACTATATTAGCTAATTTTTCAAAATTATTCTAGAGTTCACATCTCCTACCACTTTGAAAAATTGTTGAGTAATAACTTTTGAATGTTTTACATTAGAACACGAAGACCTCTGCCCGAGGGCCCAGTGTGATACCTCATTTAAAAAGACTGCCGTTGGAGGGTTAATAAACCTTGTTTAAATTCGTTATGGCTTTAAACCCGATACGCGTGGTACAATTAGCGTTTAAACTTTCAAATAATAACGAATGTCACATGCTGGCAGGGGAATTAAAACCAGCCAATGGTAAATGTATATTTTGAACTCTTAAGGCACGAGACGTGCGCTTGCTTTTGGCGTTGTGAAAGTAGGGCACTTCCGTTTAGACTGTTCAGAGGATTCAGTTTACACAATTCAACGCTGTTAGAGGCGGTTGAAGCAGATGCATTTTAAGTTTCACATCCTGCGGGCATTTCTCTATGAGATTTACACACGCCAAAATACATGATGAGGCATTCATAATAAATTCTATTTCAAATGTGGTTTTCAGATTCAGTTAATATCCGCGGAAATCACAGCAATTAAGTTTATATTCGATGTAGATAAATTCCACGGTACGCAAAACACCAGAGGACGCGAAAGATCTTCAGCATAATAAATTACCATATATATTATGTCTCATCGTGTAGTTAATTATACTACTGGTCTTCTTTCGCAGTGCTGTTGAGCACGAATCAATAAAAAACTGAATTATCCCCTGAGAAATTGTCACCGAAACTTAAACAACTACACCCAAAACCGCCTCATATTTTGAGCCTAAGGTGGAGCCCATGAAAAACTTGCCTCAATAGTTCGCTCTTTAAGTTCCTTGTACCCCATGCTAATTACGGAATGATTTTGGTTTGCAAAGACAGGAATTATTTTTACCTTGTCCACAGGCAATGCTTCAAAGTTATTTACATAACCGGGATTAAACACTTCAAACGCTGAATAAAATGTTAGCTGGTTCTTACCTTTAAAAGCCCAGGTTCGGTAATCCAAACTCATATCATGTACTTTTTGCTATATATTGGTGTTAAATAGTAATTAATATTGTACTCGCCATCTTAAGCAGGTCTGCAAGTGCTTGCTTTGTGCCTTCCTTCTGCTATGAGACATACGTGAGACATTCGTCATTTGTGTTATTGTAAATGCCTTCCGTGTATTTTGTTTTAGCATCGCACTCTCGACATACTCCACAATACACAAATATACGCTAGGAACGAAACTAACCAGTTGGCCAGATAAACCCGACTGCCAATTACCCGTGTCACGGGAACTTTGGCTGCAGTGTTAGAGGAAATCGCGCGTCCACTGAAGATCAATCGGTTTCCACTAGTGTATGCAAACTGAGATTTGATTTGATTTTAATAATGTTTAACGCCCGTTTTTACTACTGAGGCACCACAGGCGGTGAACACTGATGATACATGAGATGAAATGATATATTGGGAAAGGATTTATTTTTAAGGAAGGAAACGTTCCAGGCTTAAGTTTAGGGTACTTCCCCGGCATTTGCTAGTTATGAGGATTGAGGAAAACCTGGAAAAAACCTCAGTCAGGGAGGACGGTCCTGGATGGATTCCAACCCCAGGCCTCCCGCTGACGAATCCGCGCCTTAACGGCCTCGCCCACCCGTGGCGGAAAAAAAAACTGAGATTGCGTAATGGAATGAGGACACGGGTATAAATATTTATTATTTATTTGAGATATTCTGGCTAGCAGTAAAAAATCATATTCACCATTTCTCATTTGTTTCATAGTCTCCTTTCCTTGTTAACAATATTTTCGTTGTAGACCCAAGATTGCGGGTTCGATCCCAGCTAGGACGATGGGTTTTTTCGGGTGTAAAAATCCTAAGTATGGCTTCCTTCGGAAGGGAAGTACAGCCGTCGGTCCCATGTCGTAGATTTACTGCACGAAAATGAACCTTAAGCCTGAAAGAAGAGGCCTCTGAGCAAAATTTATTGGCCGCTTCACGCCCTGAATTGAATGGGACGCTGATGACCTGAGCTATTAAAGAGCGTCCATATACACTCTTTGGATTCTCACTAGCCCATCTCGTAAGTAGAACCTCCTTGGCAGACAAGGATTCCTTTACCATTCTTAAACCCAGACTCATCTCTTTTGTAGATTATTTGAAAGAGAAAGACCTCCAAACGGCATGGAAATGTCTGCGCGTATATTTCAATGGGGTGATGGTGTCCATTAAATCCTCAGCAACACGCGCCTTGAAGAGGAGGTCAGGTTCACAGTCGATTAACTCCATCCGGTATACTGCCAATTAATAGAAGCATAGAGGATAACTTACTATTCAGTTGCAAGCCCCAGGTGATACTCTATAATTTTATATGCATAAGCTCTTTTCCAGGTAATTGATTGATTCGTGAATGATAAGGCACCTGATCCAGTGTTAATAGAGAAACCTACGATGGTCAAATAACACGCTGCAGGTACGGAAAGTGCTGCAGCGAATGCACTAGTGACCCATACATCATTCATGGTCACACGCTTGCTGTCAAAGGGCTTTGCTGCTTTCGAACCGTATTAATATCCTCGTGGAGTACATTCATTAGCAGAAGCATACATCGCAATGCTGTGAAGCGATTCTAGACAAAGCAATTAAACTCACTCTCGCAGTTGTTGTATATGCTATTTAATATCCTGAATGTATTCAAAACTGGAAGTAACAAATGGTTCTGTTACGGCGAGGGTTTGTATAGGATTTATTCCGCGTCAACTGAAATACCATTTCTTAATTGCAGCGCCCATAGGCTGTAATACGTGAGCGTTGCTTTCGAACTGCGTTTTATTAGAACCTTCTCTTCTTATTTTTTGGCATATAAATTGAGTTGTTCAGCAACATTAGTCAAGTGTTCACTAATAAAATCAGATATACGAGAATAGGCTCCTGCGTGACAATTCTGTCGCCTAGATCAATCGTTTCTATGATTCTCTGATATTGGAAGCTGGGAGGTGCTGCGTGCGTAGCTGGTATCAGCGGTGACAACTCGGAAGAAGTGAAGCTATTGCTGCCACACCCGGAAAGTATCTATTTCACTTTGTTTTTAGCGAATTCCAAAGGAATGTAAAGCTTGCAGCTGCATATTTATATAATGGTGGATATTAATTACTGGATTAATTATTTTATTTAACGTTTAATTAATTGAAATTGGCGGAAGAGAATATTTTTGGATGCTCAGACATTGAGGATTGGTCGCTTAGTGATATATCTTCTTCCTCGCCTGTAGGTCCTGGTGGTGTAGTAGTAACCATATTTGCCTTCTAAACCCAAGATATATCTAGGGTTTGTGTTGAAAGACTCAGTTTATTAAGTTATGAAGCTATCAAATTGTTCCGGTTAAATTTTTGCAGAACGTTAAATTTTGTTTAAAGAGGCATACATGTAGATTATGTGATCTAACAACAGAGCATAAATATGTTGTTTTAATACGAAACACTTCTTTTGTACTATTTAGTGCTAAAAGATACTTTATTTGTAACTTTTGCATTACAAAAATCAATAAATAAATATGATAGATACTTAAAATACATAGCGTTGTATATAATGTACTAAAGGACAACAGCAATACACCTTAGACTACCATTATATCGTTTTGAATTATTTATAGAGAGTATTTTCCTGTATAAACATGTGTAAAACTTAGTTTATGTGTCAAATTTGAGAAATATAAAGAGATTCTTTTATTCTAAAGAATGTTTATTAATTATGTTCTGATACATTTCACAGTTAAAAGAGCTAATCCTAAAAATTATGTTGGTATATCATTAAAATTAGTATAAATGTTTTATGCTGTTGCTAAACATACCCATCAAAATTGTCTAAGAAACAACACACATTTTAACATGTTCCTGG
Organism: Metallyticus violacea; assembly: GCA_030762175.1. Lineage (NCBI taxonomy): Eukaryota > Metazoa > Arthropoda > Insecta > Mantodea > Metallyticidae > Metallyticus > Metallyticus violacea. Next base: position 84,582,329 of record CM060844.1, read on the forward strand.
TATATCTAAACAAGCAATAAAAAGTGATACACGTGGGTGTTTGTTAAGTTGTTTATCAGTTTCTATTAGTTTCGTAGCAGTCAACTATTATTATAGAACTCTAGCAACCGTTTTCTTAAAATATGGAAAGAAACGGTTAAAGATGTTCTTAAGAAATGAAATGAATGCTTAACGATGTCATTTAAGTCGAGTTAAACTTTTATGACAACTGGAATAAATAGAAATGCTGGAACACGAGCTGATATCGCTAGAGCTCTGAAAAACCAAAGTGCTACACATATCCAGAAGGTGGAGGCGATATCAAGATTGCGGCATTCCAGAAGAACAACATCCACGTAAACCAAGGATTAAAACTGCTTCTGTACCTAAAAGTAAAGACTCTAAGGCGGCAACTACTGTCCTGTTATCTTATTCCCTGCGGAATGCTGACAATTTCACTGTTTTATCCGAAACTAGTAGAAATAGTATGCTGAGAGAGTAATTTATTCCCGTTGAAGATGCACAGTGTTTCGTCGTAGAAGTCGGGTAAGCATGATTCCGGGAACATATTGATTGACAATAATAACAACTGTGCTATTCCTGCAAGTGTTCCTGTCTACTTGTTAACTAATATGTACCAGTTTTCCCATCACCTGCCTGTCCGAGGTGGAAGGTTTTGTTCCTATTGTTTGGGACAGGTAAGAGAGTTTTCGAGCATAATGTGAGGTAATATTTTCTAGCGTGATCGTGCGCCTCCTGTAGTCCGCTGGATGAGATTTTCAGTATCAAAGGGGTTACACAATTTCTTCAAAATTGGTGGCACTGAAGCGATCTCCGTTAGTCCATCCTAGTGACTTTGATATTAAGGAGTGTGTTAAGGTATATTCATTGAATTGAAACGGTTTTAAAATTGCTCTAAAACTCTTGTTTTGTTTAACTGTAATAGTAGCTTGGGTGCTGTAATGTCTTTGAAACCAATGACTTTCGGTCTGCACCTAGTTTTCAGAAAAATAAAGACTGAGATATATACAGGAACTTCACAATTGCAAAGGAGGTATCGCTATGTCTGGTGAGGAATAATAAATAGTAAATAGCTTACCAAACTCTCTTTGATCCGTGGAACAATGAATGCAAAAAGTACATTCCAGGTGTTTCGGAGCCTGTAGTTCTTCCTATTGGGTTCTGAATACCTATCAGCTATTCATATGTTTCTATCATCACTGGCAGAACATCCAAGAAAGTGAAATTCTTCATTACATTTCTTTAATGTCATGGAGATGTGGAACAGTAGTTAATACAAGACATGCTGGTACAAATTACTGACGGCACAAGTACCACAGGAAACTTGTGAACAAAAGCAATGTTATATAATTTTATTATTATATTTTAGTATATTTAGAATTATAAAATACGTTATTTTCATTAAAAGGATTAATTTTTGCTTTGTGTATACGTGTTGTGTTATCACAAATAATATCACGATCTGGAGAGCTCAGACCCTCGAATGATATCTATTAGGATTATTTCACGATTAAAATAATAACATGAGTTGATTCCTCTAAACTTGACTTACAAAATTGTAATAATTATATACGAGGTTTCTTCAAAAAGTATCGCGAATTTTAAATTTCCGCAGACTACGTATATTCGATTTTCGATTGTTTTGTGGCGTTATGTTAGTGCTCATGTCCCTCACTTATGTTGACAAGCTCGGCCATTTTGGAAGTTCAGTTAATTGTTGACAGCTATTTTGCTTGGACGTGTTTTGGCTCGTCTTCGATTTTTGCCTATTCCAAAAAAATGGAACAAAGAATCTGTATCAAATTTTGTGTGAAAAACAAAATTAAGTGCGCGGATGCATTCCGAATGTTGACTGTGGCATATGGTGAAGCTACCTTGGACCAAAGCAACGTATATCGGTGGTACAAAGTGTTCTCAGAGGGTCGAGAAGATGTGAACGACGAAGAGCGTCCCGGACGCCCGAACTCGTCAACAACAGACGAAAACATTGAAGAAGTGAATAAAATAGTATTGGCCAATCGTCGAATCACCGTTAGAGAAGTTGCTGAGGACCTAAACATATCGATTGGCTCGTGTCATTCGATTTTTACCAATGATTTGGTCATGAGACGGGTCGCCGCATAATTTGTACCAAAGTTGCTCAATTTCTACCAAAAACACCATCGCATTAACGTTGCTAAGGAGCTGTTGAACTCTGTCCGCGACGACCATAATTTACTCCAGAGGGTCATAACTGGTTGCGAATCATGGGTTTATGGTTATGACGTGGAAACTAAAGTTCAATCATTCCAATGGATGTTGCCACACGAGCAAAAGACCGAAAAAAGCGCGCCAAGTTCGGTCGAATGTGAAGGTTTTGCTTACAATTTTCTTCGATTGCAGGGGCGTGGTGCATCATGAGTTCTTGCCACAGGGTAGAACGGTCAATAAGGAATATTACCTGCAAGTTATGCGCAATTTGCGCGAAGAAATCCGCCAGAAACGCCCGGATTTGTGGAAGAACAAAAATTGGCTTTTGCACCATGATAACACCCCTGCTCACACATTGTTGCTTGTGCGCGAATTTTTGGGCAAAAACAACACATTTATGATGTCGCAGCCCCCGTACTCCCCAGACCTGGCCCCCTGTGATCCCTTTTTTGTTCCCAAAACTGAAGAGGCCCATGAAAGGACGACGCTACGCCAGGATTGAGGAAATAAAGACGGCATCGAAGGAGGAGCTGAACAAGATGACAAAAAACGATTTTTTAAAGTGCTTCGAGGATTAGAAAAAACGTTGGCACAAGTGTATAATATCTGGTGGGGATTACTTTGAAGGGGACAAAATAGATATTCATGAATAAATAAATACTTTTTGAAAAAACCAAAATTCGCGATACTTTTTGAGCAGACCTCGTATTTGTACCTTTTCCAGCAATCTTGCGACAGAAGAATGCCAATTATCAATAGAGAAGAGCAAAATACGGATTTAGGACTATTTCATGCACAGAATAAGAATCAAAGTGATATATATTTGAAATTCACGCACAGAATGTTAACATTTGTATAAAATGTTATACTTATGATTCTTATTCAGAAACCGTAAGACTGAAGTTCAGAAAAATCGACTATTACAATTGATACCGTTCGATTTTCTAATACTAACTGGGGGGAAAAAAAAGATAACATACAGTGTCTCTATTTACCTTTGTATTCTGTGTTTTGGCATTCCTAATGATAATACAAATTTGCACATTTGACGCATCACCAAAACGCTTTGAAGAACCCTTCATTTTGCGTTATGATTGTTCGATTGTCCATGCTTTTGTTGCTATCAATAGCTCCACACCGCCTGTAGCAAAAGTGGTCAGTGATGCGTGTTCAGGAATTATATAGTGTGGCCACGTTGACCACAAGACAAATGCACTTCGCGTGATAAAACGGATTTCATATCTTTTTTTGATAATTTTACTCCGTATTCCGGCTTTGGTTGGTCAAAATTAAATCTTTTTTTCTCTTTTCATTGGTTGATTTTAAGATGACGTCACATGAGTGTAATATTCATTGCAAATATTGAAAATATTGTTTTCACAATGTGCATGAAGACATTTCGTTCATAGTTATTAGAAAATTCTATACAAAATGCTATGTTTTCGGACAGTTTTCACTATGTGTGTACTTAAATATTTCATCCATAGCTTGTACAGAATGCGAACTACTTCAATTTTACACAATTTTGTCGTAGCATTTGAAACCATAAATTTTAAATTTATCACCAATCCGCTCTATTTCAAAAGTTTATTCTTGAAATGAATGTGTGAGTGTCTTTAATATACGCTGATGACCTCAGATGTTAAAGAGCGTCCATAAATAAAAAAAATCAAATCTTTAATATATTGCCAATTATTATTCTGTTAATTTCATTAAACAACAAGCTCATTAATTTATGATCTGCTTTGGTAATATTAACACAAACCTCTAACTAACCATTATACAAAATTAATTTGTCGATTCCACTAAAAGTATCACCTTTTTAAAACCCAAATATTCACTTATGTATTATGAACTTGACAAAATGTCTAAAATTAGAATACTGAGCACTTACATTTGTCGTAGCAAGTATTGTAACAAATTACATTTTTTATAATGAATAAAGAAGTATATGGAGTGTTAAATAAAAATAAAAATAAATGATAGCCATACATATCACACTAACGAACATCAAACTGTATGCACAAAGTTAAAATCATAGCTAAAACGTTTTACAACAGACTGCCACATAATTTACATATTGATGTGTTAACAGCTAAAATCATGTCTTAAATGTTTATGCCTTTAATGCATAACCCAAGTTTATAAAGTTTAATGTTTTATGTGTTGCTTTCTTTAATTTCAATATTTCATTAATTTTTTTTCTTACATATCCTCTGTAACTAAATTGAGGAAGTCTATTGAAATACGAACGATTAATTGTTATTGCCTGTTGTATGTATTGTCTATTAATTCTTGAGATATTGCCCATGATAAAAAAAAGTTGTAATGATTTAAGTTCATTCCTAGGCGTACGTTAAATATAAACGGAGGGTGAAACAAAAATCTACGCCCTTTTGTATTCATATAATTTAGAGTCTTTAACTTCCTTGATAAGCATGAAAACGAATGCAATTTAATCACATTTTTACACTTTAGTCAATTGAAATGTATCATGATATTTTTGTTACATAAATTTTATTCTATTGTTGAGGTATTTTAATCAGTTTAACATATACTTTTATGAGATAAAATGCCGTTAAGTCGAGAGGAGGCTAACACAGTAGCCCTGTTGAAAGATGTTGCCCAAGTATTACGAGTCAATGTTTCTACTGTACAAAGGACATACCAGAGGCACAGGGAACTTGTTATCTACTGCAAAAGACCAGGTTCAGGTCGCAGAAGGATGATATCTGCCAGAGATGATCAATTGTGCGGCTGCAAGTTTTGCATGATCGTCACACAATAGCCGTAGAAGCTCAAAATCGCTTGTAAAGGGCATCAGGAGTCAATGTCAGCGTGAGAACAGTAAGAAGGAGATTTGAAGAAGCACAGTACATTTCTAGAAGACTAGCCAGAGGTTCAGCAACATCGGTAAACACGCCTTGCCTTTCCTCGTCAACTCTGGAGTGGACTGAGGAACAATGGAAAGTTTTCCTACTCACTGATGAGTCGAGTTCAGCCTGAGATCGTCTGATGACAAGGAAAGAGAATGGAGGACTGGATAAAGGTGCGCCCCTTGCACCTTCTCATCGGCGCAGGCTATCAGGGGAGATTTCATCATGGTGTGGAAGCCAAGACAAGAGTTAATTTTTGTGGAAAACTGAATGCAAACAGGTGCATTGGGAAATTTTTCAGGGTCATGTTATCCCCAATGCTCTGTATGTTGGCAATGACTTCCGCTTCATGAATGACAATACCCGTCCACATTGTGAGTCTGTAGTTGCATGAGATGGGGATTAAAGTGCTAGTTTGGCCAGCACGAAGCCCTGACCTCAACCCCATTGAGCATTATTGGGAACATGATGGGAGAAAAGGTTCGTCAACATGTTCCAGAGAGCCTCAATGAAATTCGGGAAGCTTTGTATGAGCAATGGGAGGCCATACCACAAGAAAACCTAAGGACCTTGATCCTTGATCCGTAAGGTTGCAAGCCAGAGGGGGAAACACCTGCTTCTGAGAGTAGCACTGAGTGTGGTTACTTGTGTCGTGTTACTAATGCAGATAGATATGTAATTAATGATAAAAAATAAATGGAATGGTAATAATTCAAATATAATATTGCGTAACTTTAAAAATAGTATTTTTCTCAGTGTAGATAAACGTTTTAGGCCTGCATCGGCAGCACAAGCTGAGCCAATGTCACGCAGCCCTCTTTTTTAATAAATAATTCATGTGCTGATGGCTTAAGTGCACTTTTCTGTTGTGTCAATGTTAATAGAACTCACTTTACAGTTAAGATATTAAGCAATTTTTGTGATTAATACATGTTATTACAGACTATTAATGTTTAGTTAATGAAGCAAATCTTACTGCGGTGTATTGTATTGAAATACAAACCAATTCCACCCTCTCAAACTGCAAGAACATTAAGCAAAATATCACAGCAGAGGGAGAAGTGCGGAAGTAGAATCGTTAAGAATGATTGCGAATTTCATTAAAATATATAATAAATGTGCGATATTTCAGATGGACACCACCTCGAAAATCTTCTATACTACAGGTTAGCACCATTATGAAATAATACAAATACAGAGGGTGCTGAAAAATGTATACACACTTCAAGCAAAGAAAAAACTGTGTTAACATAACAAAACTGAATTCACACAAACAGAAAATGATGAGCACTAATCATCTTAGACATTTACGGTTACAACAGTTGCTCAAAATGCCCACCATCGGCGTCGATACACTTCTGAGTACGTTGAACTACTGATTGAGCAACGTTTGCGAAAGTGTCCTCAGCGATTGCAGCACATGCCGTTTCAATTTCTTCCCGAAGTGCTGCCAGTGTAACTGATTTTCTACGGTATACAACATCCTTAAGAGTTACCCATAGGTAGAAGTCCAACGGATCCGTAGAACGCGGTGGAAACTCAATCGGACCTCTTCGCCCTATCCGTGCCTTGGATAGTGCCTTGAATCCAGTGTGCGGGGCTTGTTGCTGTGCGAGGTTTCCCAGATTTGCCCTTGTGAACATGGCATACCGTACCACGAGTCTCAACTTTGTTTCGAATGCCTGCAATTGTTACTCACGTTGGCGGTTCTGTTCTGTACACACGTCTCCATTCCCTTTGAACTTCAACAACATTCTCGGTTTTCCAATAACACTTCAAAATTGCTTTCCGTTGTTCAAACGATAACCTTGGCTCAATTTTGTTGTAGCAACGCTATCATAATGTATGTGAGTCCCATATGTTTACAGAACATCATACTACACGTTACTGTTGTTTTTCGGTTCCACTTTGAAATATATTAAATAGATAGAACTGTGACAGGGTGTATACATTTTAGGTATCCCTAGTATTGTATGCATGCTATTATTGAACATAGTTGTGCAAGTAGAAATGTGTGAGGATCTTGTCGATATATGGAGCCGGCGACTGGCGCGAACACAGGTAAAATAAATGAATAAAAATAAAAATTTAAAAGATCTTTGTACTTGAACAATCCTTACTTTGAGATGACTTTGGGTCAAACCAAAGGTGAAGAAAATAGATCAGCGCGTCTAGAGAGCACATCAGTGTCAAGGACATTAAGGAAGTCACAACTTCCGCATCGGTCTCTAAGGAAAGCGTATCAACGTCTCTCTTCTGTCCCTTACTTTGAATCTTCTTTTTCTTGTTTAAGAAACCGGTACCTGTCCGCAACACGAATCACGCAAAGATGAAATTCTGGATCTCGCTAAAGAGACAGCGATAGCGTCTAGTAAGCCTTTTGTCTGCTTCTGAACGAGGCTTCATTTCACCTGCTTGCCTTCGCACGAGAGGGGAACAAACCTCAACGCAAACAAATATTATCCGAGTTCATGCTCGCGTGATGTACATCAAGTCGAGTTGCTGAGACGGGTCACGAAGGTCTACAATAACAACAGCGATAATATTCATCATCACATTCCTGGTTTTCACCTGTTCAGGTCTCACAAAAAAAAAAAAAAAGAGAGAGAGAGAGAGAGAGAGAGAGAGAGAGAGAGAGGCGTGTTCGTAAGGTGACCAAGATGCACCTGTCTTAAGCAGGTGCTAAGGTTCATCTTCCTTTCGGCCTTCAGCTGTTAACGCAAGAACCATGCGTGAGTGTATCCCATCAAAGTTCTTTATTGAATGGCAAAGCGCTTCCTCTGCGTTATTGACTTGCTCTCAGAGAGCTACAGCCTGGGGTCAGTTCTAATTATGACACGCGACGTGCTAGGTGAATGCGCTTGGCAAACTACGATTATTAAGCCTAGTAACCTTCTACAGTGGCAGAAAGAGAGCAAAAGCTTAAGAACTCGCTTGTCATTCGGCATTAGTGTGGGCACAGCGAAAATAAAAAATCCGTTACGCAAGAGGTGCACAAACTAAGCTAATTCTTCACCGAGTTGCGTAACTTTTAATAAAAAAGAATATTAAATCCAATGAAATGAAATAAGTTGTGGAAACACTGAGTGGTATTAGGGAAACAATTGCAACCTATAATTATTACGAAAGAGAAACCACATTTTTAGAACTATCATCATTATTATTATTGAGATAAAGCACAAAAATTAATAGCATACTATTAATTAAGTGAAATATATGACCACTGATAGACAAAGCTATACTGTGTGAGTATTTTCAAACATTTTTAAAAGTAATCGTGATTATGAACCCCCTACATTCACTAGAATAGAGAGAAAACAGAAAGTATCGAGTTACTTTGTGTATTTAAGATGATGTTCATATGTTTCAACAAAATAAAAACACTTCCGACACTCCTCAGCATTAGGAACCTGATCTTTAGAACGCCACCTCTCCATCAGGCAGCTTCGCAATTGTCCTCACTTGGTTATGTGGACCCAGTTCCACAACTCCCTTACTTAGAAAATTCCTGAGAATCGAACCTGGGTCTCCCGGCTAGCAGATAGCAAAGTTAAATCATTAGAAAGGGTCTTTCTTAAGAAGTACCTGGATTAAAAAAAAAAAAATTAAACAAAAGAAAGCAACGATTTATCTATTTGAAAAAAAAAATACTTAACCAACAAAGCTAATCAAATGCTATTGTTAAATTAAAGATTTGACCGCTTTCCCCCTAGAAAAAAAAAGTTCAGATAAGAACACCAAGAGGGCTGTCGTTCACATGCAACGTATTGAAAAACCATCCAATATACGGAACGAAAGTTTACTTCGGTATCCAAGCCAAAAGCCAAAATGTGTGCATCGCCAGGCTGCTCACGACCAACTTAATAATCAGATAACCAAAAAGAAAGAACGAAGCTACGTGTTACATCTAACGAATTAGGAATCCTTTAGCAGTAATCACGGTTACGGACAATATTCCATAGAAAGAGAGCGTCATAGAAGGAAGGAAATCACCTAGCATGACATACAACATCACAAAATTTAATAAACACTTTTAAGCATATATTTTCATGGAGAGTACAACAAATTCCTAGTTAAAATCAACAACTGTTTGCAATATCTATATTCTCAATACCTGGATATTTTCAAATGCAGGGAATCGAAGAGCTAAGGGGCTTTGAAGCTGAAATAAATGGCAAACAGAAACGACTATGAATAATTTTTTATATCCAATCGTAAATTTAAAATAAAATGTCATTTATTTATGTTGTCATGCATTTGATATCTGGTTTGAATAGTGCTGAAATTCATAACAACAATATTCTATGGATCTCTTCACTGCAACAAAAAGTAACACACCATTTCTTGAATGCAGCTGAGGTAATTAGCTTTAATTACAATAACAAAAAGCTGTTCTTATAGTCATCCTTCCCTTTAATGTAATTATTTATAAGAGAACGTGTTTCCCAGGTCCCTTGTAGATCTTTCAATTTTTTTGTTTCTCTGAGGGATAAGAGTTTTCGTTCGTCCCACATTAAAGTCGGCAGTAAAATTCATTTTTAATAGCCATCATGGGTCCCACTTTGTTCAAACTTTTTGCTCGATCACTACCTTCCATTTCAACCGAAACTCTTCGTCAAAGTGAAAAGGGAAAAGGAGGCGGAGTTAAACATGAATAAATTCATAAGGACTGAAGTAAAGGAAACAAAAAAGACAAAAATATATAAGAAGTCTCTTCCATATTTTTAAGCAGTCGGCTTGTGACCTCTTGTTATTCGTTCAAACAAAAAAAAATGGCTTTTTTTTTTCGCTCTCTCTTTACCTTCATCACCATTTCAACAATCCATACCATTCGTCGTCTTTAAGTTAAACGTAGTCGTCTTTCTATTTGCAACTTACCATGTTTCCGAAAGACCAAGGATGCGTTCTCCCCCTCTCTCCGGTCCCTGCGCCGCCCATTCCGCTGCCTTACTTCATGCATCATGCATACGAAGGTTCTTGGTAAACCCGGAAAGCCTTGGCGATCAAAAGTAGAGTAGATGCTGGCAAGGGAGATTTTTATCTTGTTCGGGCTTTGGCAGTGTCATTCGTGCGTTTTATTTTACTACAGTGCAACAACTGGTTGAATGGATTAATTTGTTAGAACTAACAAACAAGAGTGAAAGATGTCTTCAGATAACTAATATAGGATTTTTTCAAAATTAACAGCATTTTCCATTTCTTAAAAAATATCTTACACTGACTTATTAAACAAGAAATGAGATTTTGGGCATATCATCACCCTGTATCGTTCCTTCGTTCCACCTCCAACTGAAATATAATTGAATTCTAATGTATATTTATGTAAGCTCAATCATAATATTTCAAGTATTGTAATTAGTAATGTATGTAATACGGCATGTTGCTAACACTGAATGAATGTCAACATTGGTGATTTGTTACGGAAGCTTGAAAAACCAACAAAAGAGTCATAAAACCTATATTCAGAGAAAGTAACCCAAGGGTCGTGTGTGGAATCCCTTTAATTTTTTATAATGCGATTTATAGCAAGGTTAATAAACCTGAATGACTTTTAAACTCGTTAAGGTGTTTGAACCCGACAAATGCTGTACTGTTAGTTATTTAAAATATCAAATGTCAAAATTTTCATAAAATAGCAAATGGCACATATGGCAGGCAAACTTGAACCAGCCAATGAAGAATGTACGTTTAAACTTTTAAAGACAGACCCGAAAATTGCGCGTGCCTTTATGAATACGTTGGCATCGTTAAGTCAACAATTCTTTTATCTGATTCTAATGTATAAGGAGGCGGTTGCTTGGCTGGGGCATGCAGTTCTAAGTTCTAAGTTCTACACGCCGCGAGATTCATTTCCTCATTCAGTTTGAAACAGTACGCAGTACTCATTATAAGTTCGACTTTCAGTTTCACGCACCGCTGCACTCATCTGTAAGTTTCACATGCGGCAATTAAGTTTGTATCGGCATATGGTACATTTGAACATATTAAAAAAACCAACATATCGCACCGCGAGCTGAATCAACAAAATAGCATAATTAACCCGGAGAATTGAAGAATGGGCAACAACACCGAAGCGACCAATAAACAATCTCCAAAGTCACTCGACACCGAAAACAGATCATTGGTACCCAACCTCAGGCACATAGCCGGAGACTACTAAACAGCTTTATTATTGAGGCCAAAAAAACACTGAAAACCACTTAAAAATTTGACGCCCAACTTGGCTGCCATATTAACAGTATCTTCAATCTTAGATGTTGTTTGTATCCACCACTTTGTTTCTATACAAGTAAATGTCTCTTTTCAATAATGGATCTCTGAGTTCGTTCTCATGAATATCTCCCACAGTGTGTACAGCGGAGTACTTCAACTCCTCAATTATCGTGCGTTTTCTCAGAAAGACACTTTCCTCCAGATAGCCACACATTGAAAAATCTGCTAGGCATATCTTCAAGCCTTTAGAGGAAAACTCAACCACAAAAAGTGTTATCTATCATTCCATTACAGAGTTAGGACGTGAAGATTCGCGCCAACCTGTTTGAGCAACAGTTTTTCAGTGATAGAATTTCTTTAAACCAAACAACATACTTTGCAAGCTTATTCAAACAATGTTGATCATTTACTGTAGCAGGCGTTTCACCCATTTTCAACCCCTTCAAAGAAGTTTATCAGCAAAATTTCACCAAAAAGTTAAATCGTGCAATAATTGTTAAATGTTACAGTTGGTAGTTTTTAAATCGCAGCCACTCAAGTGTCACAGTTTAGCCTCCAATTTCAGTCGGGCAAACCAAATCCTGTTATCGTTCATTAACGCTTGCCTTCTCCCCACGGCATGTATGCGACCAGAGAAGTTTCTTGCTTCGATAAAGTCGATAGTTCTCGTTCTTAACATCATCGCTTCCAACACAACCATCGTTTCTGTATATTATTATCGCTATTTAAGGATGCTTTGGTCCTTATTGGAAACGCCGATAAATTTTGCTTAGAGGTCTCTTTCTTCAGGTTTGAGGCGCTTTTACGTAGGAATCAATACTTTATCTTCCTTCCGAAGCAAGCTATCATCAATTCATGGACCCTGATTGTGTTTGGGCTCGCGATCTTGGATCTACGAGGTAAGTATGGCTACCACTAGACTTTCAAGACCGACATTTCTGTCATGTTTGCATTGTGTATGATGAACCCCAAAAATTGTGAGAAATAAATTGATAGAAGGAAGCTACAAATTTATTAAAATAGTGAGAAAACCTTGACATTGCTGGATAAACTTTCAGGAAATGGAATTTTTCAAAAACTGTTTCTGTTATGCTAGTAATTTATTTCATATTTTGTATATTTTTGGACTATATCAGTTTCCATTCATTATAAATCTGTCATTTTGTTTACGAATATTTACATTATTTTTGGAGAATCCTGCCCTTTCGTTACTTAGTTTCATATAATAGTGATTAACGTCTGTTTTCACAGCAGGCCTTGGACACTGGCAATACATTAGATGAAGTTATAAATTCGATTTTTTTTTAAGGAAGAAAGCGTTTCAGGTTTAAGTTTACCATACCTCTCCGGCATTTTCCATTTATGAGGACTACAGAAAATCTCTTCAGTCAAGGATAATGGGGTCCTTGTAGGAATAGAACTCCAGACATTCTGCTTACGAGTTTGTGCCTTAACGACGTCGGATATGCGGCGGTTTTTATGTTATGTACCTCGTAAGTTGAAAATACCGCAGTTGCTTGATTGCTATAGAAATAAAACAAAATTCAGTGTTGCAGTAAGTACAAATGAAGCAAAGAAACAAAACACTGCCACAGCGACGACGTTCAAAAATCTCTTATAGGAGAATATTTTTGAAGCAAATATATACAATATTTAAAACTGTGGTGAAGGATGCATTCTATTATGCTACATAGCTCTTTAAAATGAGCATTCCTAAATTTTGGTAAACCAGGCTTATTGTAACAGATCAAATAAGTTGAACAGATTTTGATCATGAGAATAATGGCTAATGATCCATAATAATAAAATATATTCTGACAAGAAGTGACGTATCTAATGTGTTAATTTTATATAATATTTCACATTTTATACAATGCTTTAAGTTCTCCATAAATCAATAATATGTTGGATTGTTAGGGGAGAAGGTACTTCAACCTTGTTGAACGTCTGGCCGTTTATGCCTACTCCACCAATGAGAGCATTTTCGGTAGGAAGGAATGAGGTAGGGTAGACATCGAGCGGGCATAATCCTTGGTAATTGATGCGTGGATATAGATGCAATCCCTAACATATTTACTTATAGAATACTCCGAAGCTGATATAGTCCAAGGATTTGGAGCCCCTCAGAATAGCCATTTCCATACCAGACGCTATGATAGAAATCTTTGTCAAGCGCAAGCCACTGTCACACCGCACCAGCCCACCTCACCCTGGCAATTTCGGCCCTGTAACGATCCAACGAACCAACGAAATGAAACAATGTGCAATAGGCGAACGGAAATTTCGTGGAAAGCAAAGAGTCATCATTATATTTGCCTAAGCAACCGAAAAAGCCTAAGGAAAGGATGACTTACCCCAAAGGATTTGCATCTGAGACCGCCCGAACGTATTAAAAAGTGTGAATGATACAGTCGTTATTAAGTTTTCATTCATTTTGAGCCACGAATTGCAAGGCAATCAGGCGGTCAGTGTACAAAGATAGGGTGAGTTTTAAGTATCGTTCATTGTCGAGAACGCAGTGTCGATATACGATACTAGGAAATAGTGCTTATTTTGTCTTGCCTAAGACATAGTCGATACTGAGAGGCTATCTGTGCAGCTCTACCTCCCAACTCCTGTTCCCGGCCGGCCGGTAGCTTGGGGTCCGCGAGCCATGAACTCTCCGACGCACCATATTCCATAGATAATCTACTCACTCAGTAGATTTACGTCTATAACTTACAAACAGAAACATGATGTTTAGCTACATAAAGAAGTAATGCATATAAATTATGCAACTATTCACAATCAGTTCATTTGAACATATGGCCCCAACGTTTCTCCTGATGGAGGTATATTTAAGCTTTAATATTTTTCAGAATTTTAAATTTGCAATTTTTACATTTTTTCATGATAATACTTTAATTATAAATAGTTGTACTTCATTATTAACTGCCATAATCTGCATGGTTTCACACAAGTATGCTTGATATAAGTTGATTTATTTATGGACGCTCTTTAACATCTCAGGTCATTAGCGTCCCATTCTATTCAGGGCGTGAAAAGGCCGACAAATTTTGCTCAGAGGCCTCTCTTTCAGGCTTGAGGTTCTTTTTCGTGCCGTAAATGTACGACACGGGACCCACGGCTTTACTTCCCTTCCGAAGGAAGCCATACTTAGGATTTTTACGCCTCATCGATCATGGTCGGGTTTGAACCCGCGATTTGGGTTTAGGAGACAAGAAAGGTTACCACTACACCACCAGGACCGACACTTGATATCAGCATTTGATTTATGTGATAGCAGAGCAACCATAAACCCAATATAATTTGCATAAACAACTTAGAGGAAGTTTTGGGGAAGTAATGCAGTAGCAACATTAAATGGATGGAATGCATGAATTAGTTAGCATTTACTGTGATATATTCCTTTCTACGGCTGCGAGCCCTTAAGGAATAAGACCTAAGTGAATCCAAACTTTGGTTTACTTCTCCCCAGTAACACCGCAGAGAAAATGTCGTAACAGAAATCCCTTAAGGAACAGAATGGCAAAGTAAGACAGTTAATTTCTAAGTCACAGACGAAAAGGCTTCGCTTAGTTTATGATACCCACATCCGTGGTTTAATGCTACGGAGACAATTATATTATTACAGTTTTCATACTTCAGGTTTACTTCCTTCCCTCCCTTGCACTAAACTAAGAGGGTATCTCAAGCAGTGTTAGAGCATTACACTGCATCATTGGCGCGGCTGAGAGTTCAACAAAAGTTTGTGTTAAATTTGCGACGTTAGAGTAAACATCTAAAAAAATATCGAGTCATCCAATTATCTGATGAACGACGCGGTGACGGGGCCATTGGTCAAGCAGCTATTGCTCAAGGCTAACTGGTCTACAAGGCGGGCGGGATTTACCGCACTGCTACATTGACCTTGACTCCCATGCCGCTCAGTGTGGTTGGAATAGTGAAATAATCGACACATATCTAACTCTAGTGTAAAGTCTGCTAAGAATAAAAGTGGCAAGTACTAGGTCTAATTTTTTAGTGTTTATTTATGATTCGTATGTCGGTATTGTGTGCGCTTGTGCTGTCAGAATTATTTGAAGAGAAAAATCCCCGGAAGATCGAGTTTTAAATTGTGATGTCATTCATAAATTAGCTTATAAATTTAACTTAAAAAAGAGAAGCATGAAGGGTTATAGGTAATTTCATAAAATATGCCAGAAATGTGGGGGAAAAACTAATTTGGGGAGAATTGGATGAATATATGTCTTTATGATTGCATCTACCGCAGATTGTTGTGATGTCCTTCTCACCCTGCTTTGGTACAACTGCCTAGCCTTGAGAGATGGCTTATGGCCGTTGCAGTCAATGCCGCCTCGTTGGTCATCAGATAATTGGATGACTTGATAGCAAAGAAATGCTGAAACTGCCCGCCTTAATTTTTCACACATTCTGGCATCTGTTTAGGAAGTTAACCTTTACCTTTCTTAATTATCTGTAAATTTTTTAATTATCTCTTGACGGATTTTATTTTTCGGTTCATCTAAGCTATGCAAATTTCTTTTTGCACACTCTATCTTTTAAGTTTCCCAGAGACCACTGGGGGCTATATCCTGCTTCTGTATGTGTTTTTATAGAATCCTGCTGGAAAAACATGAATTTATCTTTGCTTGCACTTAAGCAAAAAACATTGCAAAAATATTTGACATACTTTAAACAAATTGGGCTTGTTGTTTTCATTAAATTCCTATATTTTGGTCATATAGGGTACTCTTTGACATTTTTTGGAAATTAACATAAAAAATAAGTCAAAAACCATTCACAAATCTACTCCTGACTGCAAGCTCATACAGTTTACATTCTTGCAGCACCAGAGAAATGTTATAGGGCTTTAACTTAAATACGAGATGTAAATGTTTATAGAAAAGAATAAACGCTGATACTCTTTTTCTGGAACTGAGACTATGGCAATCCGGCTATTTATTGACATGAAACGTACGTGATTAATGAGGTTTACCAGAGTTTGCTCACGAAAATAAGATTATCGCGTATCTACATTATTTTTAGTGTTAACAAAAATTGGACGTGAGAGTAAAATAAAAGTATTTTTTTCATTTATTTATTTATTTATTAAAACAATCCCATGTTATTAATAATATGAGAAACAGGAAATATTCATTGTTTCAGCTCAAGCTTTGATGTACAGCGCTGGATTTCGGTCAGTGTGTTATGTTTAGACGAAAGCGATAACACCAGACATTGGGAACTCGATGGGATGGGATGAGGCTACTAACATTTGTCCTTGTATGAGAATATAGGAAATCCCCATTTGCTGAGGAAACAGAGAAATAGGCGTTGGATTAAGCACACAAAGCGAACGTTTTTCCTATAGGCATTCTATGAAATTATTGAAAAATTGTTACGCAACAAGTAAAGAGTTTTTGCAAGAAACAGAATATTACAATCATGATACGAATTGTATGTTCTAATGCTCATATATGCAGTTATACAGAAATTTCATTTAAAACTACCAATCTTGAACAACTACCTACGTAATAAAAATTAATTTTAAACAAAACTCCCTTCAATTTAGATACTAAGGGAGAATTTTCAACCCCCTCACTCCCAGTAATCCGTCAATGAAATTTCAAATGGCTACTGAAGCTATTGACGCTTACATTTTTAAAAGAGGTTGCAACTATTACCAAAATGTTGTTCCTGTCGTAGGTTTTTGTTATTTTAGTTTGAATATGAACAGAGAAGAGTCAGTTTTATGATGAAATACTACAATACTACAGCAAGTTTTGGAACTGCTGACTAACCCGCTTGTGTGTTATTCGTCTTTATAAGGTATACACCAATTTACTAACAAAGTACAACTACATTAAATGTTTAGTAATGTTTAAAGCATTGATTGTAAAATTCAAACCAGAATAACAACGGTGAGCTTGGAAGGCAATGATAAACTAAGTTTGATGACATTTTACTAAGCTTGAAAGTTTTTCAGCCCCTCAACCTCCCAGCCTAAACCAGGCCATTCCTGATCTCGGCTTTCTCCCTAGAACGAGCATAGCATTTCATAGGCTCAGGAAAACTTAGTGTTACATTCTGCCTCGATTTCCTACCTGTTGATTGCATCTAGTTTTGTTTTAATTTCCTTTCATACATTTTTATTATTTTCATTGCTTCGTTATCATACTGAACCCAGGCCAATACCTCTGAGTCCCCTTCCGCCTCTGCAGCGCAAAACTTTGGTGTTGTATTTTGTATCTGGTGTCTATAGCGTTTAGCGCGACGTTTGAACTGGTTTCCTGCATCAGTCTAAACCAGTAACCATATCTATATAGCAAAAAATGGACTCTTTCCCAACCTATAGTTGACTTACATATAACAATAGACTTAATCATAGCATTGTACACCCTCTCTCTCTAGTATATAGTATATCTATTGGTGAAACGCGAGTCAGAACACTAAGTAATTCATTTAGTTGATTTCGTGCCTTATAGATTCTTGTTCCATTTCCAACTCATATTAAAGGTTACTCCCAAATAACAAAAAATGTTAACATTTTATATTTATTTTCCAATAGGATGGAAGGTAATAGATTACCTAAATGCATAGCAAGGGATTTCAGATTGGCGAAACGACCTAAGAAGGATTGATGTTGCTTTGGCACAGGAAAACCGGTACCCAGACCTTGTTTATAATAATAATAATAATAATAATAATAATAATAATAATAATAATAATAATAACAATGATGATTATGAAATTTTTATCTTTCCAAATTAAAACCGTAAGACCATCTCTTTCAGTTCACCAGAGACAATAACGATTTCTATATATATATATATATATATATATATATATATATATATATATATATATACGATTTGAGCTTAGTACTTGATAAACGTTGCATTCTCAAAATAAATAACCTTCGAGCAATATTCCAAACACCGCGGTATTACTTGATGTGAGACGGCAGAGTTCCAGAGACGAATAGCGATAACTGGTATAGGAGAATGGAGTTATTATTTGATTGGGTGTTTAAAATGAGATAAAATATGCGGAGGAGCAGGAGGAGGAGGAGGAGGAGGAGGAGGTGGAGGAAGAAGAAGAAGAAAGATTATAGGGAAACGTTTATATAGAATTTTATTTTTCTGAGGTTTGAAAGTTAAAAAACTAGAAATAATAATGTGTGCTAGAAGGAATATAGAGTCAGCGGTTGATAATTATAATGTTTTATTGAACGTCACGTTTCTGATCTATGTAAAAGCAATCTCTTTATATAAATTAAAAATGAATTGTTTATAAAGTAAGGGAGCAATCTTGGTTAGTAGTTATTGTTAATATTTATTACATTATTTTACCTTCTATATTACTAGTATTTATACATAATAAATAATACAATCTAGACACATTCTTAAAGTTAATTCTCAGGGTCATTTTAAGTTTAATTCCGGATATTTATACCTATCACCTATCTAGAATTTTATAGCTAATTCAGCTAAAATGCATGATAATACTTTTGTTAATATTTCAAACACAAACAGATTTAAAAAAATTGTTCTACATTGTAAAAAAGAGGCCTATTTCTAGTCTAATACAATTCAGAAATTGCCTACTTATTATTTGAGTATAAATCTGGTATTATCAAAACTGCTCTTTTAGCATTCTCTGAATTTATTTAAAAAGCTTTGTCAATTTTTTTGGATGTGCATTTTCCATTGGGCTGCACTGTATAGTTAGGTCCCCTCCATATCGCATTGCTTTACTGCAGTAAACGGGGAGGTTAGCACCTGCATTCTAGGTAGGTCCACGACTCAGAAACTTGACTATCTCACTCTTCAATAATGTAATTTTATTTGTTTGAGTTTTATATTAAAGCAATTAATTAATTTTTACTATATTTATTCAGTATGATTTTCACATAATTACATTTTAAGGATCGAAAATGAGGTAATTTTTTCAGTAAGCCCAAGGATTGAATGAAAATATATAAATATGCAATATAAATTATTCAAAATAAGATCTAAAACAAGAAAAAAGAAAAGGATATGAAGGATAATGGTAATCATAAAAACAAATATGTAATAGTATTACCTAGATTCACACGTGATGTTGATTACCGCGCCGCCATTGTCAGGGCAAGCTGTCATGAGCAATGTTACACCTGTTTAATAGGTTGGGCTTATACTGTCCCTATATTGATTATATTATTGTATAATAACAATTGTCATGTATTTTTAGAAGTAGCTAGATAAGGTACTAATATGCATCACGATATTGCAAAATGATCAAGAACCAATAATAACAACTTGTACATTTTATTTGATAAAAAAAAAAAATTACTGAAATTCTAATTGGTAATGCAGGATGTTAAATTTTTAATTTTTCAGTTCATGTAATGAGGATATTAGCAAAACCCTTTCTTAAAACTTGTAGTTAAATTATCAGAAAATTATCTATATTTGTGTGCTTACTAATTCGTATTATAAACCTTAACAACATTTTCTTCGTTGTATAACAAAACATTTATCCATTTTTGTACTCAATTTGTCTAAAAACTTATTACAAATTAAATTAAATCGTGAAAGGATAATACAAAGGAAATTAGAGTCAGAAATTCTATAAAGCCATTGTAAGAAATATGTCACACTGTTTTAATGAACACTAGTAGATCACTGTTGTTCATTTAAAGCAGGTTCAATTTTCCATACCGTTCCGGAGAGCTTCCAATGGATGAATTCTTCGCCATTGCCTCAATAGCCTTTATTGGTGTTATTTCATATCTACTGCGCAACCAGTGGCTTGGAAGCTTGATAAATATCAGTGGGTAAATAAATAAAAGTATTGGCATCGTATGAAATAGAGCTAATGCAAATATATTATCATTTTATGATTATATGTTTCTGTCACTCTTACTGGCAGCATTTCTTGGTATACATGCAAGTACTGTATAAAGTTCGAAATAATAGGGACCTTCTATAGTACGAATATTTGACTGTTCGATTAACCCAACCTAGAAATAACAGAGAACAGCAATTTTTTGTAAAGAAATGGTCCATTAAAATGTATATTTGCTTCCCAGATACATTTTATTTTTCTCGTAGCACCCTCAAAGTCAAACTTGAATGAAAAATTGAAAGTATAAACTTATATACAGTTTATACTTTCCTTTCCTTTTCCATACGGTTTTAATTTTTCTTATTTTCCACCTGTTGTTAACACATTATGATTTTGTTTAATCAAAAACCTCATAACTCATATTGTATACAGCAAGCTCCAGAAGCACAAATACTTTAGACAGAGCAATAAACATTATGACACAAAACTTCAACTATATTAAGATAAATTTTTTGTTGGCTTTGATTGCAGTCATAAGATGGAGAAAGAGCCAGTAGTTCATTATAATGGTAATAAGTCAGTCAAACTGATTAAAAGTTGGCAAAAATGAGAGCTCGATGCATTATTTTCTCTATGAAAGAGAGAAAAGTCATGTAACAGTATTTACCAGGTTGGCTGAAGTCAGATTTTTAACTAGCCTGTACAGCTTGAACCACTCTGGTGCAATAGCCACGCCTCCTTTCTAGAACGGCAGCGGAGGACAGCGGAGAAAACTGAGCCCAATTCCAGTCAAGTAATGTAGGGGAATAATTACCATAGTGTTCATGTCGGCCTATTGACTCAGTTGGTAAGAGCGTCCTGCCGTCAATGGGAGGGTGGTGGACTCGCTTTCCCCAGCGGCTAACTTTTATTTTTCAATCTTCATAATTTGTCTACATTTCTCTTACTATAATTAAGCTGCCTTTATTTTTAGGGAGGATTTACTTTTATTCCACATACTTTAAAAATTCAGTTTAGCTTAGCTTAGGTTTAAAAAAATGCAAAAGTTATACTGTAAAAGCACAGGTTGCGAATTTAGGTTTGGGTAAGTTTAGGTGTTAACAAATTACAAAAGTTATACTGTTAACGCATGAGTTGCAAATAGCTCAATTAGGTTTAAAAAGGTATACTATTAAAAGCGAATGTCTTTTCCCTTATGAGTTATTTCCTTTACATTTTACTTTGCTATATTACAGTATCCAATTTCATTTCGCTGCATAATGAATGTGATTAA
The DNA here is from genome assembly GCA_030762175.1 of Metallyticus violacea. NCBI lineage: Eukaryota > Metazoa > Arthropoda > Insecta > Mantodea > Metallyticidae > Metallyticus > Metallyticus violacea. The sequence continues at coordinate 84,603,713 of CM060844.1, forward strand.
GTATTAATATGCATTGTAAAATGTTATTAATTTTGCATTCCATTGCTTGTTTCTGTGCGCTTTAACAATTTTTATCCCCCTGTATTTATATTCACACTACAATTCCGCGTCGATGCAGTCATTCCTTTGTTTTCACTGCTGCATCAGAGCGGTTCAAGCTGTACAAGTAAGTGATGTTAACAGTAACCAGTGAACTTGTCCTAGGATTTTCCTAAAAGTAACTAAAGTGGGTAGTATTGCAGTATGATAAATGGGGTAGGATATTTGAATTTTGGATGTTTAACTTCGGATAATCAACGTGTTCGGACACTTTTCTTCTACAGCTTATCTATTACCACCGCTTCCGAGGTCACCTTTCTCTTGATTTGTATTTGAATATTCATTATTTAGGGATTTCACTAGAATATTTTGTCCATAAGTTGTGGTGTCATACCGGAATATAAGACATCGATGCAGATGTTTCCACTTTAAACGTTGTTGTGTTAAAAATAATTTTTAAAGACATTTACCAGAATGCAGCATAAAGCTCTGCGTATTTGCTGCGGATAGCATTGATTTATAGTATAAATTCTATGGAAAATCTAAGCGGAAAAAGAAATAAAGTATAAAAATAAAAACTGTATTGTTTTTATGAAGCACATAGCAAGTTATCCATCTTCAGGACTTATATAACTTGGGGCTATGAGAAAGAAGATGGGAAATTGATGTCACTTCCATTATAATTTTGTAGCAATGAATCTTGGACAGATGTGAATAAAAAATATGAAAGTAGATGGTGAAACAAAATGTTTAACGAGTGTTAAAATCAGTTACAAAGAATATTGGATGAGAAAATTTCAAAGACTGAACAAGAACGTTTATAGTATTAGTAACTTTGGCGATGATAGGTTTAATAAAGAAGGAGGGTTATAGTACTCAGTGGTTACTCTTATTCTTATTTATTTGTGCACAGTAAATAGGTTAAAGTGTTTAAAAATGAAACCCTGATAATGTTCGACCCTTAATGGCTAACAAGGAAGAAAACAGTTAATTTCTTTTGTTGCCTCTTACGGTGACATCGTTCGCCGTCACGAGGGAGACGTGAGAAATCCACCTGTCCGACTGTCATGGGGAGAGAAACTTCGTGACATGGTAGTGCCGTCAAGTTGGGACACACTCCACTTGCATCGACCCTCCTCAGAGGTAACGATGCATCCATGTGTAAAGGATAAACATTCAGCATTTGCAACAGAAGCGCCTTCCACCTTCTGACATTGCATTTATCGGATATACGGTAGATATGTATGCACTGTGAGTATCAGATATCTTACTTTATATTCTGCTCGTTTCGGGATGTTGGCACGTCATAGATGAAATAAAACTCCTTACCGAAGTTTCGAGAAATCTCGGCTAAGCTCTCACAAAGTTCTGAAACATCGTTGAGAGCTTTTGTGGTTAGAGACCTCCTAACTAATCAACTGGTGATGCACACCAGCTGCGGAAGCTTAAGAAAATAATGTGCAATTGCTGCTTGAAAGCGGTTGTATGATAGAGTGCAATGCATCTCTCCTGCATATTTCTTTTTATGTTTTGGTCAACACAAATATTATTTTTGAAGAAATGTTTAGGCCTTATTTATCATTATTTTTACATTTATATGTATTTTGGGTTCTCTAGGCTAGGAAAAAGTATTGTAGAAATCATTTCATTTATGTTCAACCATTCAATATCGTGTGATGTAATGTTTACCGAACACCATGCGTTCCAATCAGATATCTGCCGGCTATGCGTATGGTGGTCACCTGATCAAATCCCAGGCGTTATCGTCCCGCAATCTCCATGCTAAATACCAAATTTAGGAGCCAATTAAACTATTTTACAATTATTTATTATTGTATAAAATATAAATCTCCAAGCTAATTTACATCTGACATTTATGTGAAAACAAATCTTATAGAGAAAGTTTACGAAAACTTGTAAGATTTTTTTGATTTGTTTTATTTACGGACGCTCTTTAACATCTCAAGTTATCAGCGTCCCATTCAATTCAGGTCGTGAAACGGCCGATAAATTTTGCTCATAAGCCTCTTCTTTCAGGCTTGAGGTTTTTTCGTGCCGTAAATGTACGGCATGGAACTCACGGCTTTACCTCCCTTCCGAAGGAAGCCATATTTAGGATTTTTACGCGTGACAAAATCCGTCGATCCTGGTCGGGATTGAACCCGCGATCTTGGGTTTATGAGGCAAGTATGGTTACCACTACACCACCAGGACCAAGTTTAGATACATAACATAAGAGAACCGTTGCGGCGTACTCCATTAGAATTTCTATGTAATGTATCGCAGGAAATAAGTATTTCAAAGCTCAGCCCGTATAGCTACTAAATTGTTAAAGCTGAACCCTTACATTGTGGTTACAATGCAAGAGCTACAACCACTTAAAGACGTAAATCATGAATTTCTATAATTGAGCTTTACAGAATACTTCGTTTTTATTTACAGTAATGTTTATTCGAAAACTAAAGGCACTAGAGCACCAAAAATCCAAAAATAATTTACGAGGTTCCCTTGAATGAGAAACCTTGAATAATGGAGCCCGAGTTTTTTTCAACATACGTAGATACTCTTTACAGTATTTTTTATATTTATCCGATAATGAGAGACCTAAGTGGGCAAGGTTCTTTAAAGGTTTATGATGACCGAATCATTTCTATAGTGTTATGTTACTCCCATTATCCAGTTCTTACCGCGCTAGTCTATTGTTTGCGGGGAATCCTTAAAAATAAGAGTTTATAGAAATAAGTTTCATACTCAAAGTGACCTTAAATTCAATTTAAAAAGAAATTGAAGTGTTTCTGTAGGGGAATGAATGAATAAAAAATGCCTAAATACGTACATAAGTACGCTACTCATAGCATCTGCTTTAATACAGGTTAGCACAATTATAATATAAATATATTACATACATGTTTTTATTTATCAAAGTATTTAATATAAGTAAAGGTTATGGAGAGATAAGACTGAACTCGGTCAGTTAGCCGACCGGCCTCCGAAACTTGCGCGCGTAACCCGCGGCAGATGACTGACTGGGATGCAAGGTATAAGGTTAATTCGAAACACTCTCTCCTTGCTGGATTTCCCGAACACTACTCAACTCTAGGTCCTGCGCTATTGTAAACACTGCGTACTAAAGTAGATTCTGGTCCATTGCATAAATTAATCTTTGATAGAAGAAGGATGTTTAATATTTCCTTAACCTCGAGCACGGTAGTACATATTGATACAGATATCACCATCGACGGTACAGCTCTGCTTGAATTAGAACCCCTTGTCACAAAAGTACGCTATCACATCTAGGAAATTAAGCTCAAATATTTGCTTTCCGAACAGTTCGTGGCAACACTTTAGAAGGTAATTCGTCATTGGAACGGTGCGAGCTGAAAAGAGCGGACGCGGAACGGACGCCCTGATGAAATGTCAACAGCAATCTCTTCACACACACAGCACTCAGTTCGTTCCCCTCGTAGCAAGTGGAATTTCATAGTTCGCAGGGCAATCTTTGTTTTCTCTAGAATAATTGAACCTATATAAAGTTTGTTTGTCATCATAGAACGTCATATTTTGCGTGTTTTAATAAAGCTGCTATGTACAGTGCTTGTAATAACTTTAAAGATACCCTTTGAAAGGCAAACATATACAGGCTGTTACAAAAATTCTAGTTGAAACATATTATCTCGTTTTTTGAGCACACAACTGCTCATTAAATTTCTAATTTTAGGAACTAAAACGATAAGAAAAATTTAAAATAATACAATCAAATTTCAAAACAGGTTCCAAACCTTTCTAGTTATTGTATCCAAAAATACAGGACGTTTTGCTTAGAGGTATCGAGAAACAAGTTTCAAATTGAAGTATACATAATGTGACTCAGCCCATTTTACTCAGAGAAACACGATTTATACTCGCGTAACAGATTTCCGTTCTGCTATCTCATTACGTTTGAAAATTTACCTGTGCCTTCCTTCCCTAGCGTGTCTGTTGATCTAGCGCACATGCGCATAAGCACGCGCACGCAAGCACAAGTCCTTCACACTATTGTTGTATAAACTTGGACAGTTTCTGTATCTTGTAAGATGTAAATCATAAAAATATATTTATCTGTTTTTAAAAGGTGAGCATTTATTTCTCGATACTTTTAAACGAACCATTTTTGGTGGTATTCCTTTACAATTATGATATATAGTATAGTCCTTCATTAGTATTTCATCCTAACGCAATTACTATAATAGCAGGGCTTATAACTGAATTTGCTAAGAAACTCAGGCTTGAATATTCGATGTATGCGACCATTTGAAGTAAACAAGAAATGTGAGAAAAACTTGATAAATAGATTTCACAAGAAATAAATGGACATCTTTCTCATAATTATTTTCGGTCACACATGCAATGAAGAAAGGTTCAGAAGCTTAATGAATTGAAGTACAAAACATCACTTCATCTTGAACAACTTACTTTTACTAATTCAAACACCAGGTCACTTTCCTGAAGAATGAAGTCTTAAATAACCTAGAAACTTCACTGCCTCTAGAAGCCACGGTTTTCATCCAAACATACTTGCTAATAACTTGTAAATACTTTCTGAATGATTTAATAGATTTAACTGCTTTTAAAGTAGCAATTTAGTAAAAATAGATCATGATAGTACATTAGTTTTGGTTTTATACTCTTTCACAGTTGACAGTTGTGTATGCAAAATGTGCAAACTTTTTGTGAATTTTTTGCGATAAATGTTATAATGACTAACCATAAAAACGAACGCATATGTTAAAGAACAAGATAATTTTTCGTAATGTTTGTATAACTGGAAATTTTAATCACAGAATCCTACATTGCTTTTAGAATCAGCAAATGTTTACAATGATGCTAATGGAATACCTGTTTTTTTTTATTTTTACAATTAAGACGGATATATCAACAAAGATATAAATAATGAATTATTTACAACACTTAATGCATCAAAAATACATTTATACATGTTGAATTTTAGTAAAAAATACCAAATGTACTCATTAATATATAACAGCAATAAGCCTTTTTTACTTCTCTAACTGAGGTTCTAGTCGCCTATAATGGAGAATTGTTTAATCTGCTAAAACAGTAAAGTGTTATTTGTTGATCTGGCAGCTGTATAATATTATGGCCGATCGAATTTATATGGATCTTCATTCTAGTCTACAGTTTATTGTGAGCATTTCCTAGCTATTAATAGTCTCTAGTATGCACAATACAAATAAAAGTGTAAAACATTCTAACACCTTAAGAGATCATAACATACTGTCTTTGACCAATAAAAAGTGAGGAAAGCTCTTGACTTCATTCCAAGAAAACAACAACAATTAAATTTACCAAATGGGAAATTGACATAACTGTAGAGATTTTTCGGTCATCTGTAAGTAAAATTATTAACATATCAAACAATTTAAATAGTTGCAATCACATAAAAGAAAATAAAAAAACTCGTGGTTTAAGACGTAACTCTTAAGTACGTACAATGAAATATCACGTATCGTATCAAAGAAAAAACGTTCTGAATCACTAGTTACTATCGAAATAGGAAATCTCTCAATATCATATTCCAGCGGTATTTATAAAGTAAGGGTGGTAATAAGGAAATTATTTACTTTGATTAATAATTGGAATCTCAGGGGTAATGTACATTTCTTCCTCTCTGATGGCCGGTTTCTGCAGACTTACAGTTTTGCCTCGAGTGTTACTGCATATAAGCCACCATTACTTCTTGGAGAGTTTCTTGGGCAATATGTGCAACTAATTATGGCGATCACTCTGAGGTCCTAACGGGCTTTAATAATTTTAAAACTTCCTACGGTTAACTCAATGAAATAGGTCAATCTGTTCACTAACTTGATACAACTATGATGCTTAATTTCATACGGGCTGATACTGAACTCTGAGATGCAACTAAACTCAACTAGCTCTGAGATTAAACATCTCGTCCACTGACTGAACTGAACTGACTCTGCCTATTTTCCACACTGCTAATGCCCCACTGGCTAAACAAACATGGCAGTTTGCCAGTCCCCCGAAGCTATTCTTATTCTTTTAAAACATGATTTATGAAAAATCTAGAATATTTTCTTCCATCTTCGCATCTTTATTGGGTAATGTGCCCCCCCCGGCTCTTTTCTGCTTTTATTGGTTAGATGACCTATGTGACTTTTTGCATGTAGATATAAGCTGAAGCTGCTAGCTTCTCCCTTCTACATGACAAAAGCACAGCTCTCTAACTGTATGCAAAATAAACATCTTTAAAAAGACTATGGAAATATCGGTTCGCAGTCTTGCTTGGGTCATCTTTACAAATATTGTTTATGATAAGTTTTTCTGTTCCCATTTTCAGGCCAAGAACAGAAAATACCTTGGTAAGAAAATCATATACACAACAATTCAATACATGTACGGAAGATAGAAATGATAATACACCCTGACTGTAATAAGAAAGTTACATAAACTTATTTAATATGATAACGCTAATTTAATTGGGGGCGCAGTTCATAAATTCCATCTCAATGATGAAACTGTATTTTCACATTAAAAAAGGTCAGGTATAGATGCAATACCAGGGAAAAAAGGACTTGCCAGATCTAAGAGAAGAGAGAAAAGCTGACAAATTGAGTTGTCATCAACTATGGGTAGCAAATTCCTGAGTAACCAACAAGGCCCTTAACTTCTTATTATAAATCACATTATATTTAAATATTTTGATTTCTCTGTCTTACAAATTACATCTAATAAATATATTTTTATTTATTGATTAAATTCAATACAAAATGACTGGCTCATATCAATTTAAATCGTTCACAACGATGTCATTGTATGATCTACAATTCGTGCACCTAAAAGCATAGCGGGTACCTCCTGTCAGATAATTCAGCGGAACATTTCTCGTTGGATTTATTTTTACATTTATTTATCAGTTTGTTGTGCTCTTGGATAATCTTTATCAGTATAGTTTCGATTTCTCAACAGTATGCCACCGCCATGAGTGGCTGAAGTCGTTAAGGCAAGGACTCCTGAACGGGAGATCTGCGGATTGATTTCCGTCAGGACAGTCCAGAATTTTCTGTTCTCATAAATAGTAAATGCCAAGGAGGCACTGTTAAACTTGACCTGAAACGCTTCCTTTAATAAATAAAAAAGGAATACTTTCCCAATTTCTCATCAGTGTCCGCCACCTGTGATGTTTGTCTTTAGGACAAACGCGAATCATGCAGCATTACAGTTTCAAGCATGACGTTTTTGATAAGGGAGAAGCGGAAAGTTAATGGTACCTGCTTCATACTCATATATATATATTGAATACTTGTTATTTCCCTTACTTGAAGGAGGGATTCCTGAACATTTTTTATTAATATTTCTTAACAAAAAGCGAATTAAAACTAGAAAATCTGTTGGCTCGGATTCCACTGAAAATGTGTGGGAAAGCAAAAGAAAGTCTAAACTGCACCCTCTTGTTTGACCTCCTCCCTCCTCTCCGTTTACAAATTCAAGACACTGGAAACGACTTTTTATATTACCTACATATTGTCAACCTGTATGGTTGGAGCATTGAACTGTATCTGGTGAATGAGTAAAACTAATATTGAAATTGTTGTTCTGTATGCAACAATTTAGTCCTGCCCGGACATCCTTTACTACCCCTGTCATTGTTAAGTGCTAGCGTCTGCCACCTGTTTTTAATTTCATAGCTGCTTATTTCTCTAGCACAGCATAAGTATATTAAAATATACATCACTTACTACCATGAAGGATGCTTCGCTCTTATATCGCATTCCTTTGGCTATGTTTAAGTAACGGATTTGAAGGCGCGAAAATGAAGTTGTTTTCATACCGATCATTGAAGATTTGTATTGTGCGTCATGAAGTGAAACCAAAAAGGCAAATTTTGTTGCATTTTTTGTATTTTTTGGTGAGATTAGCATTTACGAGGGTAGATTCATAAGTTTCGAGCCTAACGGTTTTCTAGATACGATAAAGACTAAAACTATACAGCCCAGATCTAGCTTCCAGTCACTATTTCCTCTTCTCAAAACTCAAGAACGGCTCTAGAGGAAGGAAATTTAAATGTGACGGGGTGATGAATGCTGTTTATGCTCATTTTGCACACAAGACTTTTCAATTTGTCAGCTTTTCTATCTTCTCGAAGGAATTATGAAGGTTGTAGTTAGATCTGGCAAGTCCTTTCTGCCCTGATATCGCATTCTATACCTGACTTTTCGATTGTGATCTCCTTGAAGCCACATTTCTTCACAGCTTCCTTTGCAACAAGAGCTGTGCGCACAGGCGCGTTATCGTGAAGAAGGCGCACACTACCCCTCAGCTTTCCTCGCCTTTTATCTTTGATGGAAGCACGCAGTCTGTGCAGTAGACCAGCATAGTACTCCCCACTTACTGTGGTGTTCCTCTCCTTGAAGTCGATGAAGAGTATGCCTTAACAGTCCCAAAAGATTGCGATCATGATCTTCTTGGTTGACTGAGTGATCTTGGCCTTTATAAACGGTGCTTCACCAGGTTTACGCCTGCTACTCCATTGATTCTCTTTTGGACAAAGGATCATGGAAGAAACCCGCAGTTTCATCTCTGTAACAATGGTTTACAGAACTTTCTCTCGTTGCCATGGCAGAGCTCCAAAAATGCCTGACAATAAATGACTCGTTGCTGCCTTTGGACTGAGGGAAGAAGTCTAGCACCCATCTTATTCATGTTTAAATATTGTTGAATAATTCGAAAGACTGTTATTTTAGAAAGGCTCAACCTTGCTCCTATTTCTGTAACTTTGAGCCGCCGGGCTGCCATAATTTCTCCTTCCACAAGAGCGATGTTTTCAGGAGTGAACACCTTCAAGAGCCGACCCTGCACGCTCTTTCTCGACCCATTCGAAAAATTTTGGCCAATTCTTTTACGGTAGAATATGAGGGGGATGTTTCCCCATACACAACGTCCAATCGCCGTTTAATTTCATTTGGAATAAGTCCTTCTTGTGAGAAGAACTAAATAACAGCTCGATACTCCATTTTGAACATGTCACAATCTTCTACACATAGCCTTCATGCTACACAGCGGAGCTGATGTTACAGCTGCAATTATTTTTATTCTTCAGCATACTTTTTGAAACTTTGTTGTTTTTTGTTTTAATTTGAGGGGAAAAATAAATTATTTTCACTCTTCTTGAGCTTCTATATAAAATACAAATTTCATTATAACAGAAGGGGAGCTATGAAGCAGTATATTTGTAAATTTACAACTCCAAAAGTTTCCAAATTAATGCAGCAAAACCTGCAAGGTAAAACTCAAATTTCAATTACAGCTATTCGTGAGCACCGCAGTCTACTATGCGGTCCGCGCATTTTTTTATATAAAGAAGGCTCAAAATCTACTTTGTCTTTCTTGACTGTTCTCGTAATATTGCAGTCCGAGTACTCTATCATGCAAATAGTTCAGAAGACATTTATGACTTTCAAGTAAATTCAAAAGACAATTAATTGAAATTGGCGGTGTAGTTCTTCGAAGTGCCGTATGCGATATAAAATGGCTATGAGAAGTATCAAAGAGCGGGAATAAACCGACACATTCAGAATGGCAAGCATGCGAAGCAATCTACCTTGATATGCACCTTCACTTCAGAATATGAAAAGCAGCAGTCATTGAGTCAGTTCTGTACAGATCTTACCAATGCATTAGTTCAGTCAGAAATTGCATTCCACAAGGTCAAGCATTCAAATCATTCCTCGAGAAAGACACGCAAAGATAAATTCTGGATAAAAACACCTTGAGAAAACATTTACAAAGCCAATTTATGAGAATGTTTTTGAGAAAATGTAAAACATGTTTGGCAAACGTAGAATTCATGTTAGATGAATGGTCCGCTGCACAAAAATATATTATGAATTATCTGGTGAATAGATAGAACCCATCCATATTACGATATACCCACCCGAGAAGACATGCACAGTAATACGATTATTTAATAGTCTAGATACTATTATAGGTTTTAACTACAGCCTGAGTTTATGCTTCCAATATAAATGTAAACAGTAGTGTAAAATATCACTTTACGTGTGCCGACACATCTTCCTTTTTCAGGTTGCTTCTTCTGCTCTTCCCCTGTATGCAGCTCAGGTGACCCGAACTCAAATAACCTCACTGTAATCCTATTGTAATATTTGGATCGTATTAACGTTTAGAGTATTCTGGGTATGGTATTATAAATAAGGAAGAATTGATAGAAAAATTAACAAATATGATAATTAAAATTATCCTGTAAATCAAGAATAATCAAACAAATAGCTACCCATTATCTATAATAATATCATTTCATTAATAAAAATTAGTTTTATACTATTTGATGTACTGTATATATTAAGCGTTAACAAACATGCCAAGATAGCAAAATATAATAAACTGTACTAACTGTACTTTCTAGGCTAATGGGAATAATATGGCTACTTTGCAGAATGAAAAGGAATTAAAGAATGAAAATATACGAGGGTAAAAAAGTTTAAGAGACGGAAATGGCCCCAAAAAACTGACAATGATAACAAAGGCGATGGTACCGGACTCTTTGCATACCCCGAAATGACAAACCGTAACAAAACACATGCTTTATTATACAATAATGGAATCTTGCTGTATAAATATATGCAAATATAAACTCAACTATATAAACGTATCTAAAAAGTTTTGCAATATCAAAGGGCATAATGCCAGCTAATTCGTTTCAATATAACCTTAGAATATACTCTCAGCTGAGCAGGTAAACAGAGTTCACTTGTTTCATGTTTGCATTGCTGTCCGTTTTTTGTTCAGGAGAGCGCCAGTGTTTGAACCCGGGAAAAACACACATCCCAGCAGCGAATGGGAAATGAAATGTACATAATGTACAATGTACATAGATAGATAGACCGGAAATGGGGCTTCAGATGAAAGATGACCACGATTTCTGAAGGTTCAAGCCTTTCTTTCGTATGATCTGAAACTACTTGAAAGGTAGATGAAAGACTAAATCGAAAAATACAGTAAAAAGTGTATGTTCTCTTAAAAGCACAAAGTATAAGCTTTCAGAGCCCCTATATAAAAATTCCATTTATAAAGATTTATTTAGTTTGCTGTGTCCATCAGCGCTACTCTCCAGTTAATCCACGAAATGAAAATATTGATATAAACAACCCGGGATTCAGCCCTGGACGTTTAACGTACTAATCACATGCTATAGGAAAACAAGTTCTTAATGCAGTGTTGTGAAATTTATTAAACAACAATCCCACCATTTGAAATATAAAAAATGACTTTTTTTTTTCTTCAAAAATTAGTTTTAAACGGGAAATTTCACATTTAAATACTATGCACAATATAAACATCTGAAATGTTTTAATTAAATGGAATTGCAAAGATTTAACATATAAAAATTAATGAATATTGACATTAAATAACATTTATAAATGAAAACCCGAAATACAAAATATTTAAAACGCTCGATTCTCAAACTCATAAAGAAATTTACTAAATTTCCCAAATTTACAAGACTTTTGTAATTAGCAAAACATACTTGAATATTAACTGCGGGAGCTAACCACTGGAAAAGGGGAAAAAACTGCAGCCAAGTCAAGGGCTCTCCCGGATCTAATGATCAACTCAATAGTGTCTATTGATCCTGTGGTATAAGGAGATTTTTTTAAATAGTGTTTAACGCCCGTTTTTACTGCTGCGGCACCAAAGGCAGTGGACACTGATGACAGATGAAATGAAATGATCAATTGGGAAAGGTTATTTTTATTTTAAGAAGGAAACGTTTCAGGCCTAAGTTTATGTTACCTCCACGGCATTTGAAATTTATGAGGACTGAGGAAAACCTAGAAAAAACTCCTCCTGGCAGGGAGGACAGTCCTGGCTGGATTCGAACCCCATACCTTCCGCTCACGAGTACGCACCTTAACGACCTCGGCCACCCGTGGCGGTTTATAAGAAGGAAATTGACATCACAAAAGATCAATACTCAAGCCAGCCGCGTGCTTTACACCTTGGTTAAATGAGGTTTAAGCATTGTTTTAGGGAAAACTCGAGGAAAATGACCATGTTAAGAGGCAGGAAAGAAATGGAAGAAAAGAAAGGGAAAACGAATTAAGTAAAATATGATGGTACAAGTCACACCCAGAATTTGCAAACATTTTAAATCAGCTAAAATATTCCAATACAATTCAAAATAAATATTTGTAAATTTTTCTTTTTCCTAAAACATTAATTTGTCTCTCTTGTACTTAAAAATAAACATATTATTATAGAAGGGTCAATAATAGAGAAATTTTAAAACATTCACTCTCTTTCAGAGATACCAAAGTATTTTAAAAAACACTTTTTCAGCGTAAAAATTAACGTTTTTATATCAACACTCTACTATATTTGTTTTACGTTACCACAAATGAATTCTAGTTGATTCTTAAAAAATATAATATATATGTATTTATTTTATCAGTTTTTATATATAAACTTTCTAACCATCTTTTTTTACAGTTAGAGTCAATAAATACACTTCCAATATCCCACCTTTAGCTGCTCAAGCTCAGAATAGGCGCTCTATAAAAACAGACAGACGCAAGATATTTTCCAAGCTAAAGCAAAGAGCCCGTGCGACAGGAAAGTGGAAATGTAGCTTCCTGCAACACACTTTTATCGACAGGACGACTGTAAAGTAGATGTTATAAAGGTGAATGATGGCGGCACGTTTCCGATAATACTGTCTAGGGGTCGATTTCCAATTGCCGACAGTAAGTGCAGAAGTGGTCGGAAGCCTGCAATAAAAAGTAAAAGATAGAGAGAAAATTAAAGTACTTGGGAGCTCAGCGGTACTTGACCCCGTAACTTCGCCCCACTTGCTTTGGGGAGACTTTCAACAGAGGAGACACCGATGTTATCGATGTGTGCGATCCCACTCTAAGTGGCAACTTGCTATCGGCAGACGTTCTTTGTCACCAAAAACCAAACGTACTATCGCAAAAAATTCGTTGGATACCTGACCACTGTGGCATCGGTAAAATGTGAACATGGCTTCTTTTTATGCAAAATTGCATTGCAACACTTTGCATAGTTTTCCGCCAAGGGTAGCCGAGGTCGTTAAGGCGCGGTCTCGTGAGCGGAAGGTCTAGGGTTCGAATCCCGCCAGGACGTCCTCTCTGACTGAGGTTTCTTCCAGGTTTTCCTCAGTCCTCATAAATGGCAAATGCCGGGGAGGTGCCCTAAACTTAGGCCTAGAACGTTTCTTTCCTTAAAAAAATTCTTTCCCAACATGTCATTTCATCTCATGTATCAGTGTTCACCGTCAGTAGTAAAACAAGGGCGTTAAACACCATTAAAAAAACCGTATAGTTCATTTAATGCAACTTTTATCGAAGATGTTTACGAAGAACACATGATAAAGTTGCTATACCTACATATATTTTGACATAACAGCATCTAATTCCTAATTGGATATTATATTAGCGATTTTTCTAAAGTTAAATGTGCGTTATCTTATAGGATTCAGTTAGATAACCTAACTTGGTATCCCTCTCTCTTCAACTCACACTTTCCTCTCCCCTTCTACTTCCTTCTAAAGCTTTCTACTATTTTCTTCTGAACAAATTTAATTTTCAACCATTCCATATATAGGTTGAGTCCGAACTCTACCGACAAACTTTCACAAGTAGTTTAGGGATCTTTTACCAGTGTTTTGATATAAGGAACCTATGGTTTCCGGTGGCTCATTACCGGGTAAATTCACTGCTTTCGTTTTGTTTGTACCTGTTTACTTGTATTATGACTGTTTCCAATCAAAACACAACATTTGACCGCTATAGAGCATGTTCACATTACGGTCTACCACCAATTAATCATCTGCTTATTTATTTTTAAGGATAGATGACCAAACATTACAAAAAAGACACGAAAAGCCCCAAATTACATTGTTTAAAGTAAATGTTCAAAATGTCGAACTTCATAGCGACACCTCGTGGATGTCGCACACGCTCCAGCATCCCAGGAGATTGCCACACATTCTCAATGGCTGCCACAATCCTAGAAACCAGGTCCATATTGTTTTGACAGGGGTCACGCGAAGAGCTTAGTGTACACGGGTATCAGATCTGGTGATCGAACTGGCCATGAAACATGACCACCGGGATCAATCCATCTGTGCCCGAACAGTTCGTCAAGGTATTCCCTAACATTCACTGCAAACTTGGTGGAGCTCATATTGTGAGTAAACAAATACGAAAACAATGACCCAGTAATGAGCTACCGAAGACCATGTTCCTTATTTCAATACAGAAAACATCCCTTAACAATTTGTGAAAGTTTGTCGGTGGAGTTCGGATTCATCCTGTATAAAAACAGACTTTCCGAATAACTTTTACAGCACCATCCTGGTTCTGTGTCTGTACACGATTCTATATTACTGGTACATACACAAAACCATTGTCACATGCGTGTTATATATAGCATACCACACGGAGAGCCATACAAGTATTGACCATTTGCTCGGTATTGTTAACTACAAGTTATGGATCTTTTTTTGGATTATTTATGAGTTAAAATAATTTAAGTACTTGATTGCCCGATTCCGTTTACTGTAGAAGGTGCGAATGGGTTTTGTACAAGAAATGCCCATCATATCCTCAATATTTAACGTTTCTAGAGATATACCAACCTTTAGTTATAAATCTTGTTTTACGTCTCGGCTACTGTGCGTATCATAGCCGACCGTGTACGTACTTCTGCCCTGACTCCTAAAACGTGTTATATACTATTATTTTATAGTAGATGCTGGTATTGTCCTTCTCTATCAAGTAAATAAGTGAAGTGTATTCTGATCAAGTTCGGCCACCGCAAAATCTCTGCTTTCATTGCCAGTGTTTTCCTTCCTACATTCAGAAACCCCAACTTATGCTAATGCGAGTGGGTTTGCTTATGATCTGCGCCAATTTTGACTCGTTTTTTCCCTGTTAAAGCTACATGCAATTTAACAATAGATTCTAATTTCTACACAATATTATGCATTTTTGTTTAGGAAGGAGACTATTGATAAGGAAAGTGTGAATATATTCAACAACACACATAAAGAGCTCATTAATTTTTAAAATAACTTTTATACTCAAAAGTGTATTGCTCTAGAGTTAACTATTAACTTAGAGAATGAATGTATACTGCTGCAATATTAGCAGGTCGAGAAAGTGAGAGGAATCAAGTGAATAGACAAGCTTTATAACTAAAGCCATGCATAGTTAGGCTCACTTGCAGAGTTGGAATGACTCCAAAAATTCTTTTGTTGAAATGACAACAAATCATAACTGCACACAATGTTGCAGAAAGCATATGCTGAGCCATAATACATTTTTCAAACTGGCTAACTAGCGCATGTTACTTGCTGAACATTCAGCAAAACAACCTCTATTAGACATAGGAGCATCCCGCGCGAATGTTCGATACTTGTTTAGCTCACGCTAATTATGAGTATGCAACTTACATTTATGTAGCAGTTTGATTCAGTTTCTCCATATAACTCCATCGATTACCTGTAACAAAGAAATGCAGTTTTCTATCAAGTAACAATAACTTTCTACTTGAGTGAAATTATACAAAAAGGGTTGTTTTAAACCACATTTGTTCAACATATTAAATTTAGTCAGTTAGCTTTGAATAAGACCTTAAATTACTACAACGTTTACATTCCTAAATAACCTTTCACACATATTTCGCATTATATTTTGTGGAAAGGGTATAGATATCACCAGCTAAGAAATTGTTCTCTATACAGAAAGAAATTAAAAAAGATTATACACTTTAGAGCGTGAAAACGTATTTGACACGAATGAAAATTTTGCGCACTTTTAATTGCTTTTTAACTCAAATAAGAAATAGGTCAGCATTTTTCGCTTTCTTTACTTTCTTCTTTAAGCATTTCTTTTCGTCAAAATTTAGCATTTTTGTTTTGTAAAAATCGAAAAATTTTAATGAGAGTTCGAAGTGCGACAGTACGTTGTTAGGTGAGTTTGAAAACACGTACTCCCTGACCTTGTACACATCCCAAACCGGTTTGGTACAAGAGAAAGCGTGCACTGTGCATTTTCATGTGTAGGAGTTCGAAAATCAGTAATTAATTTTTCAGTTAAAATTTTCACTTTTCTGGTAGGCACGCAATTATGGCAATATTCAGTGAATGCTTCAATAAATGAAGTTTTTGTTTATTATAGTGCTGTAAACTATTAAATTAAAACATTTAGTTGTTATTTCGTTCATTTAGTCGTTATGTAAAAACATGAATGTTTTATTTTCTTTCATTAGTTCAAATAAATAGTACTACCACTATTTAGTTTTTATTTAAGCACATTAAATAAATGTAAAGTGTAACATAGTTGAAGAGTACAGAGGGAAAACAATCAAAGTTCACTTTTGGTGCAATATGAGATTTTGGTGTCAATGGATTGTAGGTACTTTATTCCAATACATTAATACAGGGAAAAAAAAAAAACACATGTAGTTCTTAAAAAATCAGCGTAGAACAAACGGCGGTCAGAGGAAAAACAACCAGAGTCTTCCGAAAACACCTACAATAAGATCATAGCAGGAAATGGAGTTGATGAAGCTGCATCAATGTGTTTGACTTTTGTTTCCATCACCTGAACCATCAATTTGAAATTTGCAAAATTTTTGTGATAGTTGCCTTAGCCAAAATAAAAATTATACCATTATTCGCCCCATTCATAAGTATAACATATTTGAGTCAGTAAAATTGACATTTCCCATTAACAGTTATACGGAATGTGCAAAATTTTGGTTTAATATATATAATATATATATAAAAACATGCTGAAACACTAAGTGATTAGAATGAACTCATCAGAAGACCCCTTCAATATCATTGAGTGTCCCCAAGATCATTTTAAACGATGGTCTTCGTTTCTTAATAAAGAATACAGAAAGACATGCCCAATAAAGATAAGAGAAATACCAAAAAGTAGCTGACAAACCTCTTCTAGAACTATAACCAGTCACATAACCTGAAATGACTCCCGGGAGTCCCATGTTATTGTTGACAAAATGTGCCGTACACAGACCTATGAACAGCCTGCCCCCTCCTATTCAAGTTTAATCCCACTTTCCAATGCAAAATATGATGACCTACAATATTTGAAGAGATTCTGTTCCGAAAATACTCAGCTTTATTTTGTAAGAGAAAATGACAAATTTTGATTAAATGTTTATTTTCAATAATGTTTCATTAATGTTTATATTTTGCTCAGCAAATATCGATGGATAATTTGGTAAATTCCATAATATAGTATTATAGGGTTTTGATTGCTTTTATCTACAAGTATGTGTACTTTGATTATGTTAATTAACATGAACAAATAAACACATGACACTAATTTCAAAAGAAGGGCCTGTTAGTAAACTGCCTTAAAAATTATTCTAGAAAAAACATTTCTATATATCTAATATTCTTAATTTTTTTAAAACTTCAAATTGCGTTCTTGCAAACAAGTAAAGAGTTGGCTTTGATTGTTTTTTCCCTTGCACCCTAGTTCTTTTCTTTCAATTTTTAATCAAAGTTAAAACAAATGTGTTTTGGGTTAGGTACTTTCATTAAATTTCAAAACTTACGCTACAAATACACTAAAGAACTGTCTCACTATTTAAATACTAGTATCAAAAATTAATATCATTTCCTAATTCAATTGGTGCAGCGTAATTGCAGTCAATTTCCACAATCAATTCGTAAACACAATGGTACTGTAGAGTAGGAGTCACAATTCCCCTCCGCCGCGAAAGCCAGTAGCGTCCGTAATTCCTAGTAGCGACAAAAGGGAAGTGCGGTTGCCAAACCTTCCTTTTCTACAGACCTATGAATGATCGAAAAAAAGTGTTCGCAGCCTCTTTCATTGATTCAATGATATGTGCTCCTTTCACCCGGTATAAATAGGAATAAAAGTTTATATATAAACACACTTATGAGCTCTAATCATGTATTGAGTGAGCATTTTAGATTTACGTTTTCCAAGATTTTAACACAGATCTCTATTGCTTTAAATACATAAATATGAAAGATAAAGTTGTATTTACTTCCCGATTTTGCTTAATTGGGAATATATGAAAGTGCTGAGTTCATTTTACCAAGTTTTCCTCCCATTTACACATTTAAGACCAACTGTAGCCAAGAAAAACGTTCACAAACTTATAGTTGGCGTAACAGGGTTAAATTTCAGCATTCCATCATGCCATATAATTATCCACTAACCCCCATATCGTGGTTAGCTAGAAGTCTGAGTTAAAATTACTTGAATGTTCGTGTCGTCTCTCTACTGCGGTAACCTTCGAAGTTTGCAGGATATATGCTCCAATGGGAGAAGTTTGCGGTTCGTGCCAGGGTAGATACGGTACACCAGTAGAGGGTTTCTTTCGGAAAAATATTCAAAGTCATTTGTGTGTCTAATCAATGCAATAATGAGATGGCTGACTGACGTAAGAGTTATCAGAACTTGGTTAGAATAAGGGAGAAACGCAGAGATTATCTATGCACCTGAGTAAACCCATAGCAAATATTACGTCACTCATTACTATTCTGAAAACAATTACTTTTAAAGAGGCTAGGTTAGTACAGTAAACTCCATGTATCGAGTCGGGCCTGGTGGTGTAGTGGTAACCATGCTTGTCTCCTAAATTAAGATTATGGGTTCAATCCCGGTTAGGGTCGACGATTTTTTTCGGGCGTAATTATGGATGACTTCCTCCGGAAGGGAAGTAAAGCCGTAGGTTTCGTTTCGTAGATTTACGGCATGTAAAAAGAATCTGAAGCCTGAAAGAAGAGGCCTCTGTGCAAAATTTATCAGCCCTTTCACATCCTTAATAGAATGGGAAGCTAATGACTTGAGATGATTAACAGCGTTCGTAAATAAACCAAATCAACAAAAAATAATAAATAAAAGTATGTTGTAGCCCCTATTTGTGCAGATTTTATAATTCAATAAACATTATCATCTGCAAATAAGTCTAGATCTACTGCCGGTTTGTCAATTTTTATTTGTTTTTTGCAATGTGTGTATACTTTCCAAAGTCCAATAACATTTTAAAGTTCCTTCTCCACTCAGTCCTGTCCATTCTCATTAAATCTGCTCCTTGCATCCAGAATCGTACTGGTCTGCCCCTCCAGCAGCTCTTCTCTCCATTACTTTCTATGGTGATCGCTAATCGTGTTCATATCATTGTCATCACTGTTGATGTGCGTTTTTATGAGTAGTGTTTAACACCCGTTTTTACTACTGAGAGACCATAGGCGGTGGACACAGATGATACATGAGATGAAATGATATATCGCGGAAAGGAGTGTTTTTTAAGGAATGAAGCGTTCCAGGCCTAAGTTTAGGGTACCTCCTAGGCCTTTGCCATTTATGAGGGCTGAGGAAAACCTGGAAAAAACAAACCTCAGTCATGGAGGACTGTTCTGGTGGGAATCGAATCTTAGATCTCCCGCTCACGAATCCGCACCTTAAAATCTCGGTCACCCGCGGCGGTTTGATGTGCATTGCATTCATACTATCTTGCCATGCCAGGAGTTTGGTGTCGGAGGGTAGGAAGCAGATTTGTCGTATGGGGTTCTCTCAGGGTGTGTATGGGGGATGTAGGAGATTGATTGTCGAGTACGGGGAGTTGATCACCTCGTAACCTCCTCTGCTGGTCCCGTCTTCCTCATCTCTGCTCCAATCCTCACACTTCTTCCTCGCTTCTATTAACTACGAAGGGAAAGTTCCTTTTCTGCCCTGGCTTAGGTGAGAAGTAAAGTGCATTTTGGGGAGACGCCTAGGCGCTCCTCGGGTGAAGGAATTGGAGGTACGTGTCCAAATGAAAATCACTCAATTAATAATTAATCACTGATATCTGGCTCTTTATTTAATCACTTTAACGGGAAGAAAGACTAGGGCAACCACTGCGACACCAGGCTGCTTCAAATGATATCTCACTTAACAAAAGAACAAGGTCAGTATGAAAAACTTAGCGGAGCACGATCAGTGTAAATACTGGCGGAGAATTGAGAACTGCCCCTAATTTCCGGTGTTTTGATAATTTTATTTGACCTCAGTCAGATCGTCTCATGACGCCGCAAACATTTTCTGATTGCAGTTCTTCCTTTCCCATTGGTTATTTCATTTCGCATTTTCTCAGCATTGTCACTTATAGCTTGAATTCTCTGACCTAACTCTACGCAGTATACCCAATAGGAGTTGTTTACACGTCCTTGATGAAGAAACGGGTCGAGAGTGACAAAGGCTAACGGTTCAGAAGAGAAATCTGTTTTCCCCCTGCGTAGTCTTTGGAAAAATTCTCCCCAGAGTTTTACGGTTCTGGGTAGACGTATAAGGCCATAAACCATTAGGTCACTATACAGTTTCGCACCTTCCTGGATAATTTTGTGTAAAGTAACTTTTCGCTTTATCCAACAAGGAAGCTATGAATATTCTACAAATGGTTGGGTCAAATATACTGTGTTTATGAGAATTATAAATCGGTTCGTTTATATATGTATAAAGAATTAAATATCATCGCTCATAATTGCCTTGGTTTTAAGGGATAGGGGAAATCCCTGTTTCAGCAATGACTAAAACTTAATGACGTACACAGTAGGTGTGCACTGAAATCGCTTATTGTGGCACCAAAAACACGGAAACATTCCTGGCGCTTGGATCAGCCCTTTGATGTCATCGTTTTCATGATTCCCTGAAGCTGGAAGATGGGAGGTGCTGAGTGCTTAAAGGTTGAGTGCATACTGTTTTTGTTTATTGCTCTCTGTATGCAGTTCTTTGCTTTATTTAATGTTAATATTTCGAGAAGTGCTAATGTACATGAAAAGAAATGCACCATTGTATAAAATGAGTATTCTGAGAGTGCTCACCCGAAGAGGGTACCGGAACATGTGAACTTTTGCCCTTAGTCAACTGTGCAAAGTGACTCAGATTCTAAGAGTATATTGTCTCTACTCTCGCCGGAACCAGATGGTCATCCTCAACGTTATGCAGTTTCTAAGGAAACGAAATGCCTAAGTTTTGTCGCTGCACTTCTAGTTCTCCATTACAATCCTGCAATACTGACCTAGTAAGAACAAGAGTTTCTTACACGTTTCGAGTACGATAATCGTGCAATGGAAAAACTTTTATTGGCAACTTAAGTAGCTCATTTAATTAACTTCTGAATTCTTTTATTTTTTCTGTTGTCACTGCCACAGCATTTAAAGAAACGACTCCACGAAAACACAGTGTTACAAAGGGTCGTGCAACTGTGTATAAAGTGTAACTGCTCATAGCTACCGCCCCATTATATCTTTTATGTATAACATTTACTTGTCTTTTGTATACTTTTTATTGCAGAATGAAATAATATCTTATTAATATAATTAGTGACATGGATATATTTAATTAGTAATATCAATATCCCTAAAACTGTGTAATCAAACGTCATCAATATAACCACGGTGTAATTCATTCAATGTATTTACTATGTAAGGAAGGTACAGAAATTGTAGCTCTAGAGTCGTATGGTGAACGGCCTTAGGCAGTCGCTCTGCGGAAACGGAGCCATAAATGTCACAACAGGACAAAAGAATTCTTAAAAGGGTGGAACCTGCCCTAGCCGTGTGAACCAAATCTTCGGAGAATTTCAACCGCTAGCCTGTTGAGGACATCGACCTGTGTGGGAGTCACACCTTTAAACCTCAGAAGGCAAGCCTATGGCCCGACTCGTATTTTCAATAAATATTTCTAGCGTATAAGGTATTAGAAAGATTTACGGAAGGTATCCAATAGATGACAGTTTTATGAAAACGGCGCCAAAAAGTGGCACGGGCTTCGTCATTAGTGTTGCCTGCATAAACGAGCCTTCGCCCCGTTTCGGCACGACTATTGTGCTAGTATTCGTCTTATTATTCATCTTCTAGGTCCGTAGTTCAACTGAGATCGCAGGGAAGGTTAAGCCAAGCTGTGACAAAAGCCACAAAGGCTTAGCAAAGTGTTATGTTGCTCGCGACTGTTGTATTCCTAGGCAGCGAGGCTCACCAATCGACCATTAAATGATCCAACAATTAATAAACCGCAGTTCCATCATATATCGTGTGGAGTGTTCTATTTCATCTTATCCACGTTGAGCCCCCTCAACGGAAATCAGCGAAAGGCCCGTGAGACGGAGTCCCAGAGGAAGTGTTGGCGGCCGACGTGCAGTTCTTACGTCATCAACACTTCAATCGACCCCCGACATAATCAAAAGTTACGCAATGTTTTATAGATATTAAAACAATTTGAATATCCAACAAAAGCAATTTAAAGAGGGCAGATGGGAGGGAAGTTTGGATTTTCAAAAATTGATTGAAAGAAAGAAAAGCGTTCGTGTAGATGAATTTGAGAGTAAAATAGTACGGCTTACTTATGAATTGTATACAATTAGGAAGACCTACCTACCATCAGCAGGCTCAACAATGCAGAAAATGTAGGACGTGGAAGACACTACCTGATACTTCAAATAATAAAGTTAGTATTCAAATATAAGAACTGTTATTCAAATTCTCCCTAGCCTTCAACAGCTTCACAGCTAGCTGTGGATAACCGTTGAATAATTAGAACTACATTTATTATCGCTATACTTGGATTTTGTTGATAGTATTGGCAACGTTGCTAATTTAGCAACGTTTGCTGCTACCTCCACATAAGTAATAAAGTTACACTCATAAACTATAAATTATTTTGAGAAACAATATAACTTCTGTAAATTAGTTATGTTTACGTTAATTTGCATAACAGGGTACATATTTTCAATTACCTTTGGTATTTTTTTTCCCACTCAGCATCTAGTATTACAGGGAGAACAGAACTGCCCATGCCTCTTTGCAGACAATTTTGAATGTGGCTTTAAACTGTAACCTCATCCACTATACTCACCAGATTTGGCACCACCCTACTTTTACTTGTTCTCAACACTCAAAGGACATCTGAAAGAACAACTTCAACAGTAGCGACTGTAATGGATGCTGTTCCTAAACGATATGATGATCGAGAACCCCCCCCCCCAGGGATTAGCAAAATTAGAGCACTGTTTAAAATATTTTTAAGCAATACACAGTGCTACCGGATTGATAAATAATAGTGAAGCTAACACAAAAATTTTGACTTTATGTAACGTGAAAATTCTTAACTGTCTATCCAGCCAGTAAAATTATTTTCCCACGGTACTCTGCCATATCGCCTAGAGGGGCAAGAAAAGGAAAATACAGAATAATGTCACTGGGAAAGTGTTTCATGAAAATTTAATTTTTGCTCACGATTTGATTCGACATTATTTATGATAGCAATAAGCATTTGTGGAAGCAAGAAGGTCGTTTATTGATATCGCTTACCCAACTAACAACATTTCACTTCCACGAGGGAAAAGAGAAAAAGAGAGGTGAGGGTGTGCAGGGAGAAAAAATAGATTGCCTGAGGATTAGTACCCAAGTTGCCGATAGTATCACATCGTAATTCATTGTTATGCTCTTGTTAATCGATAGATATTCCTGATATATATACCTATCCAAGCATTTCGCCCTCCAGATTAATTTCATATTCCATTCCAAATAAAAGAAAAATTCACCTTTTGGCGCCAGACAACTTATAGAGCGTTTGCTAAGGCTGGTACAAAAACGAACGGAAGTGATTATGAACAACGCTTTATTTCACTAAATATATTCAAAACTAGAGAGTTTGTGCATCACAACGACGAAGCATTCATTTCCGTAGATGTTTAAAGGCTCTCTGTATTACGGGGACACTTGCAGTAACAACCGGGAATCTTAAGGCGAAGTTTGCTCTGAGTCGATGGACGTCCCATGCGGACAAGAAATATTAAATGTTAAAAAAGTGTGTTATTTAGGTGTAGTCATTAATAAGAGTGGAAAATGGAATAAGCGCTTATCTGCTTTTAATTATAAAGCACGAGGTGAACTAAATGAGTTACTGTGTTTTGTGACTCACGTTCCAGATATACCAGTAGATACACTAGAGAGGGTGTACAATCTGTTCTGTTATATGGAAGTGAAATATGGGGATGTGAGAAAACTGAACATGTAAATAAAATACAAATGGTTTTTTGGAAAAGGGTTCTCGAACTATCCAAAGGAACATTTAACTGTGGGATCGTGAGAGAGATGGGTTGCTATGAAGATACGGTTAGCAGCAAAATAAGGTAGGGGAAATATAAACCCCAGATGCAAAATATACCAACATTTTGAACTGCAGAGGTGCAAATAGGACGCAGAAGAGTTGGCTTGGATCCAATATGAATAAGGCAATTAAAATCAATGAAAATATATGAAAGAAGGCTAAAACAAGGCTAGAGGATGTCAGCAGACAGGAAATCGAGGCAGAATGTGACAGGAAATTCTCCTTGGGCCTACAAACGAAAGTAAACTGAGAGAAAACCGAGATCAAGAGTGACCTGGTTTAGACTGGGAGGTTGGAAGGATCAAAAAATAACGGATAGCTCTGGTAGGAGAATCTGCCCATTTTGTGGAGGAGATGAGAGAGCGGTACATACTCTGGCCGAATATACTCACTGGGAACACCTGAGAAAGACGATGTTTCCTTAAAGCTTTTTAAGGCAATTAGAGATCGATTGGCATGCTGCGATCTATTTGCGAACCACACTAATTTGTTGAATGTGGGTATTTTCCTAGCCAAAGTGCACGAAGCTAGAAGCAATTTATTTTCTGGTTAGAACGCAATAACTATTGTAATTATAAATAATGTAATATGTTACAATTCATATATCTGTAAATACCATTCTTCATATTTTAAAAGTGTTACAAATATTTATTTATTATTATCTTTTTTTATTATTATTTTTCCTCTTTCAAATTGTGTATCATAATCAAGCATGTACGGCCTACGATCCACGCATAAAATATATTTATGATGGGTATAAATAATAAAGATACACCTATTGCTACTATTAAAAGAAAAAATCTATGCGTGTTAAATTTGGTGAACTTGTGTGTTGAAATTATATTTTTTCTGTGAACATTCAAGGGACATTTGCACAGTAGTTGACAGCTTTACCTTACGGAACACGTGAGTAGATGTGACTCAATTAAAAAGGTTTGTCTTGACAATTGTTACATACGTACTCTATCAACTTGTTCATAGAGTTGTTTACAACCCCATTTATTTATTTTTCGGCAATTTCAACAACGTCACTGCGTCTCTGGAGCCAAAGGTTACAATTACAACATTCATGCATCGACAAAAACACTTATATCTCTCTCCAAACACAATTTGTACAGTTAGGTTTGGATTAAACGTCATATTTAATATAGAAACCCCACCCCCCCTCTTTGGGTACCCGCTAAACTGGGCTTATTGGAAACGAGAGGACTGGTGAATTAGTTCAGGCTGCCACAGCCTCTATGAGTACAAAAAACATCCAATCACGAGGAAAAGTTACAAAAGTTAAGACGAAATAATGATACGAGTAGGAAGCCATGACTCAGCGTATTCACAAAATAGGCTCAGTTTTCCAAAGCACTGTAAAAGAAAACTTTTCAGTACTAACAAAACTCATAGCTGATAAAGGAAAACTAAATCTTATTCTTTAATAATTCAGATTCTTGTTTGACAGTTCTTTATATTAAAACAAGAATAGAAAAAAGTTATAATGTCAACACAGCATCATAAAAAATGGTATAAGATTATAGCACAATGAACCTTTATTAGAGAAACTGCCACTCTGGAAAGGATTTGGCTGAAAGTTAGCGAAAAATGTAGTAAAAGAAGAAAAAACAAAAAAGTTTAATATACGTCAAGCATTTAATAGGAGTAAGTATAGTAGAAACAAAACACTTTAATTATATAAGAAAGAGCTTATAGGTTAGCTATAATTTTATGGCTTTTGAAGCAATTAAATTATGTAAATTCTATATTGTCTATAATTGTTCCTTTTACTTGTAAATGTCTGCTTCATTTATACTAAATGTATAAAACTAGTCTAAGCGTTATAACACTGAAAAATGCTATCTATACTCTTATCATTGCTGCAGCAAAACTATAGCACTGTAATGAACTATTTATACACATGCCAAAATAAATATCTTCGGATTATACACCTGGTTGCGGTCTTACACATATTTTTAAGGTATTTCAATTATACAGTATATTGATGTACTTTATCGCAAGCAAGACCCAAAAATACAATATCCGAAACCATCATCTATTGCCTTAGCCATTCAGGTGGTAAGCTAAGAGTATATAATACAACAGTAAATTAATTACTTAACTGTTATTCATTGCCATACTTTTATATGCCTAATCGAGATTTCAGAGATGTTTATATCACTAACTATTGAAAACGCTGATGCTGAGCTATTGAAAATCTGAATTCCCTTGTTCGTGAAGCAGGTTTGAAGACGTAATAGGAGAAATTCTAACCCAATTTCTTTTGACAATGATTTATTAGCAATTACTTTACACTTCTTTGTTAGCATTTAGCTCTGTTATTTGTGCTTATGGACTAACAGATTCCCTATTTCAATTTTTTTTTTTTTTGATTTGTTTATTTACGGGCGCTCTTTAACATCACAGGTCATCAGCGTCCCATTCAATTTCGGGCGTGAAACGGCCGAAAATTTTTACTTAGAGGCCTCTTTAAGGCTTGAGGTTCTTTTTCGTGCCGTAAATGCACGTCACGGGATCCACGGCTTTACTTCCCTTACGAAGAAAACCATAATTAGGATTTTTACACCGAAAAAGTTCATCGATCCTGGCCGGGTTTGAACCCGCGATCATGGGTTTAGAAAATAAGTATGGTTACCACTACCCACCAGAACCGATGTATTTCAAATTACCTGTCTATGGCTAGTTTACAGTCTCTTTCATTGTTGCGCTGTAGTTCCCTAACACCCGGTATATGTGCCTTTGAATACAGAGAAAGCTTTAGGAAACTTCGTGTTATTTGTGCCACTATTTTAGTGTTTTAGTTAATTTTACCCACCTATTTTGTATCATTTCAGCTGCATTGTTCATTATAAATTATCTTATTTTTCATTTTAGTAGGTATACAAACACAAATAAACACACATACACACATATAATAAAACAGTAATTATAAAAGCATCATCCAAATCCTTACAGTGAGATAAGGCATGTTGGGCAACCGGCAACGGAGATTTGGTTTTAACAGAACGTCTATGATTGTTCATGCGTAGCGAAACAACAGTAGAAGTTAAGCCAATATAAAATGCTTTACAAAGCTTACAATATAACATATATACGACGTTCTTGGAAGAACAGGTAGCAAATGAAGAAATGTTAAATTCCCTGTATAAATTAGGGCTGTGAAATGAATTGCACGGCATAATTAGGGCACAGGTTTTACATTTAGGGCGATGGCAAGGATATGAGCCAGCAACGGGACGAGGTAAATTCGGAGAGGATAGGTTACGGCGAAATATACTCTTAAGGTTAGGGGGTGTTCTGAAAGTAAGGCGGGTACAAATTTAGAAAAACACAGAAATATAAAATATATATATTTTGTTTAGCTACCTTCTTCAATTATCATCAGATATTTAATCCATACCAGTCTATTATGTTTTATATTGTCTCAAATATTTAACTTCTTTATTTCTTAAAATTTCTTCATTTCTTAAGTGGTCAAACCTTGAAATATTTGAATTTCATATCAAATAATTCATTTCCTCAACAAAATATGTTCTTAACGTACCATTTTTAATGAATATATGATAAATTCTCTCTTCAATGTTTGTACTATCATTCCATAGTTCATTGCTATAGTGCTATAGTTCACTGTAAGCCCTCTCCGCCATAAAGAACATTTCTTTCTTCGTCTTTTCACTAAAACACAATTGTCTTCAGTTTTACCGCTACGGGTGGCCGAGGTCGTTAAGGCGCGGACTCGTGAGTGGAGGTCTGGAGTTCGATTCTCACCAGAACCGTCCTCTCTGATTGAGATTTTTTTTTTTTTTAAGTTTTTCCTCAGTCCTCATATATGACAAATGCCGGGCAGGTGTCCTGAATCTAGGCCTGGAACGCTTCCTTCTTTCCTTTAAAAAAAATCCTTTCCCAATGTATCATTTCGTCTCATGTATCATCAGTGTCTACCGCCTAAGGTGCTTCAGTAATAAAAACTGGCGTTTAACACTACTGAATCAGTATTCAGTTACGCATAAAATATCAATTAAATAAAATTATTGTTAATTTTATTCATATTCTATAACAATTTAATTTCATTCTTCCAAAATACGTTTCATATATTAATTAATAAAGGTGAAAGACTTTATCTTGTTCCTTTGGAGGATGCCAATGTTTGTGAAAATGGTATTTCAATTGAAACATACGCTTTGTTGTTGTAATACCTGTCTCTAGTAATTGTAGTTATTTTTATTTATATTACTTATCTTTAACTCGTCTAACATTTTATATCTTACAATGAGATACAGGCTTGTTTCTACTTTTTTTTTCTACTAAAACTTCTTTTTCAGTCATCTGCTTTAACATAAACAGGATGGAGCAAAGAATGTAGAAAATTATATAGGAATGACCACCAACAGTGTGTGTATATGTGTGTGTGTGTGTGTGTGTGTGTGTAATCCATTGAAGGAATAAAGTAAATACATTCGTTATTCTTCCTATTAGCTTATTAAGGGCCAAACTCCTGCAAGGTGTAGCCATTTTAAATTCATAAGGAGTTTAGCATCAGATCAAAATGAACAGAGTTGGGAAATTAAAAGAATTTGATATACTAACGATAGCCTATTTCAGTGCAAATATAACTTGTACTACAGAGTGATCCACGAAAAACCGGCCCTAGTCTCGTAAAGAAAACATTATTAAACATGTGGGTGGTCCACTTATATAGGGCTTCTGAATTTCTGTGCTTAAATATCCGCACCCACAGTACGGGCGGTATTCAATTCTTATTCTTTCGTGTTGCCAACTGATTCTTTACACACCACTTTTTCACCAAATCATATACTACAATAAGCACGGTTAGCACCACTTTGATTACAAATTTCTCCACGTTTAGTATAAAGCAATCGGTATAAACACGTTCATCTCCACTGTTACATTTATTTATTGCAGGAAATACATTCTACTTAGCACAGCTGTAAACACTTCCTATGGGCACAAACTGCTACTTCACGATGAAATAATCTCCATATGTGGGGATTGTCATCACAAAATTGTCTTTCTTTTTCCTTTCCCCTCTTCGTCAGTATTCCATCATTATCTGGCTCGCCGTGATTTTTTGTTGTATGCACTCTCGAGGCCATCGTGGTGGAGTAGTTTTTCGTAATAAACCCTAGCGTGAGTTAGTTTACTGATGTAATTTTACCATACTAGGTATTTTGTATATTTAATTTTGTTACTTCATAAATTACAGTATTTCTATTTCTTCACTCTTTGGTGGTTATACAAGTAAACTCGAGATGGGGCAATGAAATGTTATAATTGTCTATTAGTACTTGTCTTACAAAACATTTATTATTGAAATAGGCACTTAAAAGTGTTAAATACATATAAAATAATTGCCTATGCTTTCTCAATAAGGATTTAAATCGACAGAAATTCGCAGTTTATTAATCACTATGGGTGTTTTATAAATATTTGAAAAAATGAAGAGAAAGTTACGCAAATAAAGTACAAAGACCTTTTCCTGCATTATGGAAGTCGGTATATAAATTTGAAAGGCTCAAGGGGCCTGGACATACACAGTCTGGTGCTTATGAGTCATTTATGGTAAATATCATACCATGAAACTATGGCAGGTTTGAAAGGAACATGAAAGCGGCCTAAATAATGCAAAATCAAACAGAATGCTCTTATATCGGAGAACATCAAACGAAGGTAATTTCAAAGCAGCTTATTACAAACGAAGTTAGGCCCTTGTGTTAAGTATCAACTTGCATTAAACACAGCATGCACAAAGAACGCTGAAATTAGCGAGTCTAAACCTAGCATAAATTCAGCTGTTGTAAAGGGCCGGTATAGAATACAACTTAGTTGATAAAAGCCGAGAATGGGTAATGCAATACACGCCATCGACATTCAAAAAGCAATTTGTGTGCACTCCGAACGCTTTATTGCAGAATAAAAGCAGTGACCCCAAAATTCGTCTCAAACAATGATCTAGTTAAATCGATGTGCAAAAAAGTCGTAAAAACCAAAGAGAGAAAACCAGCAAAATAACAATAAAAATGTGAAAATGATATTTTCATACAACTGTGTTCCTTTTAAATCACTTTTAAGTTTGGGGAAAGATAAAGAGCAACAGACATAGGAATTATTGAAAATTAAACATCTGGTAGTGCAAGTGATGAAAAAAGCAATAAATTTCGATCGACTCAAGAAATTGAAGCATCAAGTGTGCCCAGATATACACCAAGATGCCCATGTCACAAAATTGCAGACTTTTTTCAGCAACTCATTGGAAAAAAGCAATAAACACACCCAGCAATTATTTAATTAAATCATTAATTACGTAAGTGAATTAAAAGCTAATGTTATTGCTGATTTCAGCACCAAAAGCAAGTTGCTCCAGGCACGGCACTTGTTTTATCAATCTATGAAGCAGGACAAGTTTTAAATTTAAAAACGTGCTTTGTCTCTCTGTACACATGTGAAGTAAAAAGTGTGAATATTTTTGCAGCCTTTTAGAATGTAGCATAAATGCATATACAGCTACAATTTTCAGTTTTTTGTACAAAGGAGATGGAAAAAAACAATGTATGCAAAATTGAATTTTTGTGAAAATAAAATTCCTCCATCCATCCTGTGTTCTGACCCATTACCTCACAGGACAGGATCATGTCGTGAATTCCTTCACAGATTTGCTTTAAGACAAGATCAGTTATGTGAGCGTGGTGTATCGATAGTCCAGAAAGTGCTTTGTGGGAAAATGACTAACCGAGACATTTAAAGACAAAACATAGGTGAATAATTTTAAGTGATTTTTATGAAATGTGTCAACTATGTGACCCCACGTTGGGCGCCCAAATTGAATCGAATTTGTCGTCGAGGTGTGATCGAATTATGATTAGTTACTGCCGGCCGCGACCACCTCGATGATATAATGTCTAGTTGAGCATCTACCCCAAAGGTCCCACTTAGTACCCCAGGTCTTTCAGGGGCTCGAAGTCGCCTTTTTGTACTCTCGTGGCCACGGGAGAAGAGAGGGTGAAAGGAAATGGAGTGAATCGCACGACAGTGCCTAGAAGTATCTTTTCGATGGTTCGTTACCTCTTTGACGACGAGATTAGCGGACTTTGCTGAACTGAACTAAAACTCGCATAACCGCGATGCTGCCTAAACTGAAAACTATAACAAGTCTAAGAATCCGTCTCATAACTGCGTCCCTCACTTCCAAAATTTGCATATCCTGTCTGGCTTGTACTCTACAAAATGCGTGCCTTAGAAAACGTATTTCCTCTTTTATGCTAATTAATTCCCAAAAGTCCCCACTTGGTCCTTAGAGCTCACGGGATCCACGGAAGAGAGATCAAGGCTGGTTGAGCCTTCAGAATATTAAAAAATTATTGGTTAGCTCTCATCATCTTACCATACGCTCTCACTTTAAACTGATCAACTCTTTGTTCTGTAATTGGCGAGTTCGTGATCACCCGCTCAAAGTGAAAGGAACCATCAACACCTACTACTGTGATACTTTTAACGAAGTTTTGGAGCATTTTCAGCAAGTGAGAATACAAAGACTCATTGTTCCGACTCATGCCGCAAACCTGTATACACTTAGCTTTGTGACAATAGGCAGCCTATCGTTCGAGGCCGGAAAGGTAGGCGACCTGGTAGCCTAGACACATTTTCCATACATGAATTTTTCTTACTCACCATACAGACTATATAAACTATTTAATAATTATAGTCACTAAATTATATATAGACATTCACTCTCAAGCACGCGGGGTGTAAAGACCTGTCAGAAACTATATAGTTTGTTGAGAAACAAAAATATCTAGAACTTTATTAACAACATGACTATCTCCTTTTCAGGCAATTGCTTTAAAAGTTACACAGATTACCATTTCCCGGATGTGACCATTGAGAGTAAGTTCACTGATGCGCCGAGGAACCTGTCTGGGAGTACCAGGAGCCCCTGTGGAAGACTGTAGAGATGGAGGTCTCCGGTGTCTTCCAGTGGACCGCCTCCAAAACACCAATTTCGACATAGTTATAGTACTTATTAGTATTTATTGTTATTATTAATATTAATATAAATGATAACCATACTAATATTTGGTGAAGGTAGTAGGACTAGCCTATCTAATAAAAAAGTAGTAAAATAAAGAGTACTAAAACTTTATAGCAATGTAGAACTAGTAATTCGTAACACATGTTGTAGCAAAATTATAGTTAGGTACATAATCTCAATGTCCACCCTTCTTACAGTTATAGTTAGTAACAAAACAATAATGTAATAAAAATTGTACCAAAGAATAAAGCCCAGTTTAAAAAGCAGGTGCTGGGGCCAAAAAGAAATAAGAAGTAGGTGCTTGTTGAAGGATGAAATCACACTTTTTCCCCTCCGCTGTGAAGGCGAATATCTTTAAGAAGTCAAATACTCGAGCTCATTTAATTAATTTCATTTAATATATTCCAACAGACGTACACCTATAGTATTAAGCTTACAATCTACTTCTAAATCTACGTCGCGAGAAGACCCAGTGCAGCCAAAGCGACAGGAAATAAAACATTAAAAAGAAAAACATAAGATGGGCAATTTCAGTGCTTCCATTCTTAAAATAGACCTTAAAGAGTAACCAGAGTTTGCGTTTGCTCTTATTGAAAGTGCAAACCGCCAGATAGCAACCCTATGGATAAGAATATCTTAGATTAACGTCTGGTAGTTATTAAATGCTATAAGTGAGATATGTATCAATTATTATTATTTTTAATGATATGCGCACAATGTGCAAGAAAGCACTGGGTTACATTACTCTAATCCTAGTTTTGTTATTGACATATGTCTTTACCTGCAGATTTGGACATGATACGTTTCATGGGTTTTTTGCACAATTCACGCACACTTTCTTCATTTGACTGGTGGATTCTCTCAGGCAGCACTTGTGGCGAAAACGATGCATTGCGTGTCCATTCGGAGCTTGTAGTTTGGATGGCGTTGGTTGAGCAGAAGTCATTCTTTTCTAGAAATATCTGACGTGTGTAGGCTTTGGTGTTTGGCAGAGATATCTGCGAACTGGTGTCTTCTATGAAGAAACTTTAGTCAAGACGTAAGTCAATCTTGAAGGCGCTGTCTTCTCGATAGTTTCATGCAGCGGGCTTTGACTTTCTCTAGCGTTATGAGGTCCTTGATTTTTAGCTTGTCCCAGGTTATGTGGATGCTGCAAGTTGCTATGGCTGCTTTGCTGTTTTTATTGAGAGTTTTTGAGGCTGTCGCATGTTATAATTTACTTTTATTGCAGCTGTTGCTCTTTCTTTCATATGAGTTTGAAGGATGTCAGCGTTGTTTGGAGGGTAACTCCCAAAATATTTGAATTTGGGTACTACTTCTAGTGGTCTATTTTGAAGGGACAGTGTGTCCTTTGGTGTGAGTGTACCGTCCTTTCTGAAAAATCATTAGTTTGGGTTTTTCGTGAATTATTTGTAAGTAATTTTCCAGGACCCATGAGGTGAGTTTGTTTAGGACATTATGTACCAATTATCAGTCCAGGATAGTTTTCAAGAGTGCTAGCAATAGAGTCAGAGGCCGATCTAATTCTGCTTAACACACAGATTGCTTATAATGTTTTCGCTTTGTGACATTCTAGGCAATAAAAATAACTTTATTTTATGTTATCCTGGTTTTATATAATTTAATGTGAATGAAGACGTCGAATTTTACTGTACTACTGTTTGTTGCTATGCGCATATTGATCAAAACAAATGATATTTTTACGTAAAGAAAACTTAGTAGACGTTTTGAACAAAAAAATTGAGAGATTGAGTATGAGAACAGGTGTTTTTTTTATTTATTTTGTTTATTGCGAAACAATTTTCGATTGCTTCTCTAGTGAGTACCAATCTACTCTAGTAGGGTAAAATCTACTTACTTCCCTTGACCCTTACAACCATGACGACCCAAGGACCTCTGAGCAAAATTTATCGGCCGTTTCATGTCCTGAACTGAACGGGAAACTGCTGACCTGAGATATTAAAAAGCGTCTGTAAATAAACCAAATAAACAATTTGCCTTCAAACAATATCATAATAGTTTATTTATTATAGTAGGAGTGTAAAAAGTATTTTCAATGTGAGCATTTTTAGTTTTTAATATTGTTGATGTTTTCGGGTATCGTTCATTTGCAACTACCCCAAATGTCACAGCATCCAACTACAAATAAAGTGAAATAAAACAAAAAAGACCCCTTTGGTAAGAACCACTCGGATAAGAGAGAAATAAATACAGAGGTTGCCAAAAATGTATACACACATTTTCACAGTAATATCTATTTAATATATTTCAAAGTTAGACCGAAAAACAACAGTAATGTGTAGTATAATGTTCTGTAAACAGATGTGAGTCCACATTACGTTATGATAGCGTTGCTACGTGACAGGTAAATCAACTATGAACAAATGAAGCCAAGATTATTGTATGATGTTCTGTAAACAGATATGACTCACATTACGTTATGCTTGCGGTGCTACAACAAAATGTAGCCAAGATTATCGTTTGAACAGCGGAAAACAATTTTGAAGTGGTATGGAAAATCGAGAATGTTGTTGAAGTTCAAAGGTAATGGAGACATGTGTACAGAACAGAATCGTCAACGCGAGTAACAATTGCACGCATTCCAGACAAATTTGAGACTCGTGGTGCCGTATGCGATGTTCACAAGGGCAGGTCTGGGAGACTTTTCACAACAACAAGCCCCACGTACTGGATCCAAGGTACTGGATAGGACGAAGAGGTCCGATGAGTTTCCACCGCGTTCTTCGGATCTAACTCCGTTGGACTTCTACCTATGGGGAACTCTTAAGGATGTCGTATACCGTAGAAAACTAGCTACACTGACAGCACTTCGGGAAGAAATTGAAACGACATGTGCTGCAATCACTGAGGACACTTTCGCAAACTTTGCTCAATCAGAAGTTCAGCGTACTCAGAAGTATCGATGCCGATGGTGGGCATTTTGAACAACTGTTGTAACTGTAAATGTGCTCATCATTTTCTGTTTGTGTGAATTCAGTTTTGGCACCCTCTGTACTTACTGAACGAAGCTTGAACAAACGCGTCTAAATATAATTGAACATTGACAAAGTTTGCCTAAACATGACCCAGATTAGAGGCAGTTCAAAGCTTGACCCAATGTACAGTTGCTTGGGAAGCCTAAATACAACATACAAAATGTAATACGAAGAGGTACAAACGAACCAGCTTAAAACTAAACCCGCTTATACAAGCAAACAGATACCGTTTTAAATAAACGTTAGCAATGCGCGTCATTCGAACTCTAACCTAACTAAATGTACACACAACGGTCAACCCTACAGCATCGCGGCGAAGTAACTAATCCGGGACAAATAACCTACCTGTGTACCAACCTTATTAGTACATCACAAAATCTGAACATTAGCATGGTTTTGAATGAAGGCCAACAACATATAACAAATAAAGTGTTTTCTCTTTTAATAATACC
This sequence comes from Metallyticus violacea, assembly GCA_030762175.1. Lineage (NCBI taxonomy): Eukaryota > Metazoa > Arthropoda > Insecta > Mantodea > Metallyticidae > Metallyticus > Metallyticus violacea. Next base: position 84,639,474 of record CM060844.1, read on the forward strand.
TTATGGAAACAATTTTGTACCCATTTACTATCAAAATTAATAGCTATCATAGAACTATTTTTCCAGTTTTAATAGAACAGAATTCCTAGATTCACATATAACTGTTAAAAATAAATTATTTAAACCATTATCATTAATTATTATCAATTTACATTTTTTTGGAAAGAGCATTTAGTATTAAAATTACATATTGAACAAAACGTTATATATACATGGAGTCTAATATACATTTAAATTACTATTATATTTGTTTGTTTGTTTGTTTTTAGATTTCAACATAACCTAAACACTTCGTCTATGTTATGATAGTAGCTTCAAATATTTGAATATTCCATCTTTCTGAAGGAAACTGCAATTTTCGTCGCTTACACCCATTAAAATAGTCCAATGACACAGCATTTTTCTTAAAATGTCTGCTTGGCTGGATTGGTGGGAAAAAAGAAGAAGAAGAATGCTTGTAATATTAAATTTACTAATCATATTTTCTCAAGATCTATTACAGCTAATTAATGAAGGTTTTACAACATATAAATGCACATAATTCAAATTTGCTGATCTATTTTCACTATTATACCATGACTCTGTAGAAAATTATAAATTATTTTCAATTGTTTGCTATTTTTTTTTTTTTTTTCAATTTTTACCAAAATTGTATTTTTTCACATTTTCACATTATCACATTTTGTTTAAGCACTACTATAATAGATCCACAACATAACAATAATATCATAAATTAATGGTAAACGTTTCAAATTCATAGCTTATACAGATCCTAAGAAATGGGAAACTTATGCAATTAGGAAATACAACTTTTCTATCATTCAAGAAAAACCACATCTCTCTAGAGCAAATAATTCCTGAGCTATAGAATTTTAACTGAACAAAAGCTCGAAAAATAATAAAAAAAATGGGGGATGGCTCCTGCAGTAACATAATTAAAGGTTAATCAAAATATTGATGTCCAAGGAACAATAATGAAAATAATATTAAAATAAACAGAAAATTCTAAATATTAAAACGGTACAAAAATATGGTGATTTCTGACCCCACTTACCTTTAATACTTACCTTAAAGAAAATTTAAAAAACTATGCAATTATTGTTAAATAAATATAAGGAAATAAAATTATATTAAATAATTTCATATTTACGGCTCTACTCTTGAAAGTGTCAAATGCTTGTAGGGAAAATCCCATTTTTTTTTTCATAACTTATTATCACGTCATATTACAAAGAAATATCTGACACACTTCTCACCTTCTGTTGTTACATCCTGTATTTCATGTTCACAAGTGTACGAAATATTCTTCTACTGAAAGAGATACTCGTATATGACAAATATCTTCTAGCAACACTGAGATCTTAAATTGCTCCTAAATTGTCTTCTTCCTCGTTTCGAAGGACATAAACCACTCACTGCCATTTCTGATCGCAAGGGGTGTCTTGTTCTGAGAGGGGTAGGTCGCCGCCGAAGTGGTTAATTGAGCGTGGGAGGTGCAGTTGAAGAGTAAAAGCACGCGGGAAGGGAGCCCATCTCTGCTTCTCATAAAGGGATGCTATATATCTAACCATGGAAAATGGGTGGAGTCGTGAGAGAACCGCACGTTCCCGAAGAAAATTAATCGCTATGCGAGCGAGCCATATCGAAATCTATATACATCGCACAGCGGAAACCATCGCCGTCGTCGTAGAAAACCAACTACGTCCATCTACCACATTTATTATAGTTGGGGATTTATGTGCTGTGGGCGGATTCCAGGCAACATGGGAAATGGGAGTCGTAGTTATTATTCTGCAGTCTATGGACTCGATGCTCACAGCCGTGTGTGCAGATCTTTATCTTTGATGGAAGAGTTCTTCTGAAAGAAAGGCTATTCACGCATGCATAAAGATCTGTTGCTTAAGACGGTTCTAGCAAACAAAAGTTATCGGTGTAAACAGAACAGTTACGTTAATTCTAAACTTTGGTTTATTTAAAACGAAATATTGCATAAGCTTCTTTTACATCTCTTTGTTGACATTCCCTACTTTTCTGTACTTTGTCCCATTGTATTAAATTTACTGCCAGGCACATTTAAAAGCTTCCATTAGCATGTTGGCTACTTACCGGCACAACTACTTTCAATCGCAGGCATCTTTTCTCGGTGCCACAGCACTTCACATTTTTAAAACTTGGGTATTTCTAATCAAATAAATTATGAGATAAGATGCTGCACAATCTACATTGGCCAGGATTAGTAGTAAACACTGTATCTTTCATAGTTCCCAGCAGATAACAAGCACAGCTATTTGGATCTGGAAAACGAGGTCATAATCTCTTCTAATAAGAATATGACGCAATACAAGGATGAATTACTAGTACAAGGTTATCCTACTGAAAAAAAAAAAAAAAAATTCGTCAACCGTTTCTCATACAATAATTCACCACACAACGGTTCCAAAATGTTACTTATGTATTTCACTGTTGAGTGTGTTTTCAATATAAAGGTCAACCATTCTTTTTGCACTAATATACCTCCAGTTTGATCAAACAGAACCTCGACCTTATTATTTCGTGAAGCTATATGACCAAATTACACAAAACAAGTCTTATGTTATAGTCGAGGGATTGTAATTGGTGAATTAACAATACTGTAACTTTAGTATTTTTGTTGCCAGTCTTGCAGACTTGCCTGCTGGGCTACGTTCCAAGGAGCTCATATTTCATCAAGTGTTTCTCCTATGAGAAATTACGTCTTCGTTTCCTTTTACTATCCGTCACAGAACTTTTTAGTTTAAACTTACTCACCAAAAACTGAGCTATTAGGAAATGTATATCTAAAATTGTCTCTTGTTATGCCACTCGATTGTACGAGGGTATCTTACAAGTTTTTTGCAAAAGCTTATAAAGAAAAGAACATTTTTTTTGGAATGAACTGTTTTATTTTATTTCAATTGCCTTTAAAATGTATACACTTTTGCATGAGTTCAAATCTCTCTCAAAACATTTTTTCCACTCTGAAGTTGGTATGCCAAAAACGTGGTTGTTACAGGCTTCAACAGCTTCTTGGGGTGATGGAAAATTTTTGTTTGACATTTGGGAAGAAAAAGAAGTCGTTGGGCGATAAATCAGGTGAATACATGCAATAAAACGTTTGTTCGATGTTTTTCTTCTTCAAATAATCAATTGTTTGAAGTATTGTGTGAGAGCTGACATTGTCGTGATGAAGAATGATGCGAAGTTTTCGGTTGTTTTTCCCGATTTCATCGATGACTTCTGAGATAAAAATTGTTGTATAACATATAGCATTAACTGTTCTTGGATCCTCTAAAGGAATGGTTGCGACATGTCCAGTACAGCCGAAGAAACAAACGATCATTTTCATGGAAGTGCTTCATGAACGAACAACTTTTGTGGGATTCGGTTGATCTTGGAACACTCAAAGTGGATTGTTGCTTAGTTTCTGGTACATGCGAACATATCCAAGTTTCGTCACCCGTTACGATGTTGTATACGAATTTTGCAGTTCCTCGGAGGAATTTCGTCACACCAATTAACACGAGCGTTTTTGAGTTTCGGTCAAATTATGCGAAATCTATCAGGAACAGATCTTTTTCACAGCTAAGTGTCCATGCAAAATCGAATGTACTACGATCTTCGATATGCCTCTATCTTACTACAAATCACATTCCAATCTTCCTAAACATCATCGGTGGTTTTTGGAATGTCAACTTTTTTTGGTCCATCTTCACAAAGTTCATCACTGGCGGACACACGGCCACGACGAAATTCTGCAAACCAATTGTGAACAGTCTTTCTGATGTTGCTTCATTACCAAAAGTTAAACGAAGCGATTCTATGCATTGCTGTTGGGTTAGGCCTTTACTAAAATCGTTAAAAATCATCCAAAAAAGAAAACCTTCACGTGAAATTTCCATTTTTTTTCTTCACAAAATTGCTTTGTTTAAACACTCACTTAAACAAACTATTTGGTATATTTCTTAGTTATAACTCTTTTCACAGTGACAAATGCCGATTGTTTCGAAAATAGCACTACCTTGTGGTCATTTGTAACAACTTGAAAGGTAACTCTTGTATGCAAGTCTTCAAAATGTATTACCTATTACGTAGTGAATACACAACACACTACTGTACTAACCCGAATGACACATGACATACGACCGCTTTGCCTAGTGTTCGAGACACTGGCAACTGCGCCGTAAATAAATGGAAGGTGGAGATTACAGGGGTGGGGAACTTCAATATGCGGCCGTTTTACGAATGAAATATTTATTTATATCCAGTGTTTTCTTTCCTGTATTTATCTATTCTTGCACCTGCCGCAACTCTCTTAGATATATTTTTGAGGTCTCAATCTAGGGATGGCACAGCTATAACTTTATAAAATTTAAAAACGGTTTCTATCCGGTAATAGGGGCCCTTTTATCGTTCCACATGTATGCTTTAAATATTAGGTGTTCTTTCGTAGATCCAGTTCTTTTGAATTACCGATGTCACAACTTAAATCTTTATACTCCCTTGCTTATTGTGATTATTAATTGTGTTATTGTTTGAAATGCTTAAAATATTATATCTATCATTAAATTACATTTTGATGTTAACTCTTATAATTTATGCAGTAATATCTAAAGACTTTCTTCTAAGTATCTGCTTTTTGAGGAGTTTTTTTTTTTTTTTTGAGTAGTGTTTAACGCCCGTTTTTACTACTGAGGCACCACAGGCGGTATTTTGAGGAGTTCAAACGTAAATTTCATACTGTAATATTCTTAAAAACAATTGTTCTTAAACTGTGGTTCGCGGACCTCCAGGGGTACAAGAAGCATTAGAATACTAAACAACAGCAACTGGAATACACAGATCAAGCCATGAATTATCAGAAAAAGAAGAATGGTGCAAATGTACGAAATTTATTTATTGAATAAAGTAAATGATAATCAAATTGAAGACACTTATTTAGTCCGAAGGATGCTTTTAAATAAGTAAACCGAATATGTGAACCACAAAGGATGTTCCTATGTAGCTCTATAATTTCAAACAGCAAACATCTTTCAGCAATAATCCACGTAGACAGGCAGGCCAGTATCATCAATTTCTGTATTTATTAAACTTAAAAAATAATAAAATTTAATAAAAACATAGAAACGTTTTGGAAAATGTATAATTAGAACTCAGAATACAAATTTCCCCTATTAAGCTCTGATATGCAGCGTCAACCCTCGTATTCAGGCATTAACACTAGCCAGAGGTTTTACATCATACATTTTAGTTATTAGTTTTATATGCATTTTACATAAGTTTAAGTATATTATTATGATTATTTCTATTGCGTAAGAAAACATTACAATTACAATTAAAAGGTAAATATTGACAATTTTCCTTTTTTGTTTCGATACCACCCTAGGAACGGTCATAAATTTAGGAGCCGAAAGTAAATAATTTAGGATTTTATACTTTGAGATAAATCTTAAAAGACCGTGCGAGTGAGTGGCGCAGGAGGTAACGCTAAGACTCGCGTTCGTTTTGATGACTATCTTTGTGACAGTGGCTTGTCTTTAGAACGATTTTTGCCTCGGCATCTGGAAAGAAATTGGCCATTTAGAGCGGTTCGAACTCTTTGGAGCGGGGAGGGGCTCCAGTCGTAAGCAAGGCCATCCAATGCGCTAAATCTTACGGGTTCGCGATATCCAGAGATTTTTGAAGGGAGTCCGCGGCCGAGGAATTTTTCAGAACTGCTGCTCTAAAGTATTCTAGCTATTGCTGTTTGACCTGGTCTAAATATAAGTTAAATAAAATGGGTGAGTAGGATTTTCCAATTAATGTACATTTAAGAATCGTTATAGATTTTCTATTTATTTAAAGGTGTCTTATTTATCCCTTCATTATGCAGGATTATTTTACTTTTACTCCGAATATATATTATAATATTAATTATTTTATGATTAACAATGGTAAAATATAAAATATGCTTCTTAGATATTGTCACTGAAGCCAGTTTTATTCTCAACTCTTTGAAGAGTTGTTTAAAATGCACTTTACTGCTAACTCCAGAAAATAACCTGATAGCTCTTTTCTTAACATGAACACATTCTTGATTTATGCCCCAAAAGACGAATTTCCTAAGCTAAGTGGCTATATAAGAGACAAAGCATACAGTTTTAAAAGTGAACAAATAAATATGTTTTTTAATCTCCTAACAAAATAAATATAGTGCGATAATTGGACGAATGGATTGATTAATTAATTAATTAATTAATTAATGAGTGTATTTATTCAAATTAACAGATATAATATTAACTTTTCAAACTTCGTACCAGTCTTCCGTGTTTTTCATAATACACAAAAAGCATAATAATTAAATAAGCAATAGCTTCATTGCTTAACACAGTTAAAATGTAATAATAATAATAATAATAATAATAATAATAATAATAATAATAATAATAATAACTTAATGTAGACATCTAGAACATAGAACCCCTACTTTGACAATAGAATAAATGAATATAGTGTCATCTATACAGACATTTTTAATTCAGTTTAGTTCCCTCAGCCTTTTCAGACCTGAGCTGTCTCACTTCGGCATGAATTTGCCTACCTGCTTCTCATCCTCGCCTGCCAGCACAGCCCAGCCCCTTGCCCTCTGACAGAGTCAGTAAAGGAAGGATATATATACTTTTTTCTCCAGGCCTCAGTTTATTTAATAATGTTTAACGCCCCCTTTTACTACAGAGGCATCACAAGCGGTGGACACTGATGATACATGAGATGAAATGATAAACCATGTTTAGGGGTACCTTACCGGAATTTGCCATTTATGAGGACTGAGGAAAACCTAGAAAAAAACCTCAGTCAGGAAAGAGGGTCCTTGTTGGTATCGAACCCCCGACCTTCCACTCGCGATTCCGCGCCTAACGACGTCAGCCACCCGTAGCGGTCCACACCTCAGTGCTGCTACATTCTCTAGGATGTACAACCGCGATTCTTCCTCTCCATATAAAGGGCAAATTCTCAGTCCATTTTCACTTGGGATTCTGATCTGCCCTGTTTAATGAAGCTGGCCCCTGTTTTGATGTACAGCTCCATCCCCCCACCACATTTAACCCCGTTTGCACTTTTATACAATACATATATATATATATATATATATATATATATATATATAATTAGAAAAAGAATAAAATACCCAGAAAGTCACAGATTAAGTATCATAAACGTGTTCTTCAAAGGTAAGGAGACAAGTGCATTTTCTAATTATGGTAATTTCAGTTTCATTCCATTATGTTATTTTATTTTTTATTTGTATTATGTATATTTAAAAACCAGTATACCGCCAAGGGTGGCCGAGGTGGTTAAGCGGGAGGTCTGGGGTTCGAATCCGGTCAGGATCGTCCACTCTGACTGAGGTTTCATTCCAGGTTTTCCTCAGTCCTCATGGCAAATGCCGGGGAGGTTCCCTAAACTTAGGCCTGGAACATTTCCTTCCCAAAAAATACTTTTCCAATATATCATTTCATGTATCACCAGTGTTCCGCGCCTGTGGTGTCTCAGTAGTAAAAACGGGCGTTAAACACTATTAAAAAATATCAGTATAAAACTAATTATTTCATAAATAAAACTTCGGTTGTTCTATGTACAAAATTACTTTCAAACAAGCGTTATTTTCATTCAGAAAGAAGTATTTAACATAAAACTACCAATTTGAACGTTTAAAGCACAAGAAAAACATTAATGTCATTTTTTGAGCTAAGTTTCAAACTACGGTTGGAAGATTTAAATTCAGCTCTATCTGGACAGTATGATGTTAGCGTTTCTAACGGAAGGTTTCGGACTAGCAAACATTTCCAAAAAAAGGACGGGAGTATGGGACTATGCTTGAATTAAGCTATTAACGATGACGAATTGCAACGCTAGATTGGGCTATATGAAGCAGATTTTGATTAGACAAACCAACCGTGTGTTGATTTATTGGCATCATAACACATCTGTGCAGACTATGGAGTGCTCAATCGACGGTTATCAGGACGTAAGCTGACACTTGTTCTGTTACATACGTTATGCAAATGACGTACAACTATGACATGGCAGCCTTCAATTGGACAAAATGAAGACGGGAAAGAAAAAAAGCATTCATTCTCCAGGTTTATAAAATAGTTTTGAATCAACAAAACTATATACTGTACTTTTCACGAGATGAAATTTATTATTTTAAGAAATTATGTTTAAAAGTAGCATTAAATACGTATATTCAAATATTTAACACAGAATATCCATTCTATTTTATGTAAAACACATCGTGTTTGGCCATGTCCCACACTGCGTGGGTGATGAGTGGAAGGTTGGTTTGCTGTCTTTCCTATACAACTGCATTTCTATTATTCCTGTTTGTAATGCTGTAATCAGCAGCAATATGCAATATAAGGTAGGAAAAACCACTCCACACTTTAACAAAGGATTACTTCACTCTTTCAAAACATTACCAATATTGCCTTTTACAACAACATTGACCCGACTCGTTATGTAATTGTAATCCGGTCTGGTCAACATTGTAAATGTTGCTGGGTTTTTTCAGCAAACCATTTTCGGTGAAAATCTTCTGTAGTACGTCATAATGCTGCTGGCTTTATCTGACATGTAAAACATTACGCGCTGCAAGTATTTTATTCAAACACTTAAGAGTCTGTCCATTCTTTGAGTTAAATTAACAGTGAACTTGAAAGTTATAAGCACATTCCTCTGATTAGCCATCTCTCCATCTCCCAGCCCTATCCATCTCCTCAGCCAGGGGGCTTCCGCCTGTCCTCACACCTAGAGAACGGTTCCTTCTCCTAAAGGAATCATAACATTCCTCGAATCACTGGACTTAAAACTTCACGTTCACTGTCTTTGGCAATTTGAAAATAAACCTTTTTAGATATTTGGTAGTAGGAACTAATCCAGGTGCTTGAAGTGTTTTTTTCTCCGTATTTAAACATGGTAGTTATCCTAACTTCGATTTTTTAAGGTTTTTCTGCGTGATATCTCCCACAAAACACGGCGATGATAATAGTAAAGTTTTATTTTTATTCATTATTTTCTTGAGATTTTAAAGAACTGCTAAATAAGCGAAAGATTTTTTTTTTAAATATAACATTAAAATATATCAAGAATAATTACTTTTTACGTGATATATGAAACATTAATTACCACACAGAAACACTTTTCAGTAGTCACCTATAATAATTAACGAACAATTTAATTAACTTCTAAACTCACAGCCGTAACGTCACAAGAAAATCACAGATAGCTGTTTAATGCACGAAGCACTAAACTAGAGAGAGAGAGAGAGAGAGAGAGAGAGAGAGAGAGAGAGACGCTAATCCGTCTCCCCAATGGCACCATCATTTTTTTACCTTAAATAGTAATCACCAGTAACGATGATTTATTAAGTAGTTTCAGTAATATTTATGGCGGAAATCACCATCCTATAGCGTACAAATCGAATTTGAAAAGAAAAGCAACGTGACCTAGAATATAATTGAACAGGTGAATGGAAAAAAAAAAAAAAAAAGATAACATTCCAAAAATATGAGCGAATAAACTGAGATTATTTTAAGCTATTCAGTGAGTTCAGAAAGGGGAATATTCCTGTACTGAGTTTTTACTATAATCAGCATTGAAATTTTCTTAGCAGAAGCATAACATTCCAGGAATATTATCATATACCGTTCCAAGTCATCTGGTGTTTTTAGTTCAATGCTGTGGTATACATGGTTGTTGCAAGTTGCATTTTATAGTTTAGTGAATAGCATTATTCATTGCTTTATTTCATTATATATTTTTTTCAAGTAAAGATTCGTTGGTCTATGTTAAAGCTGCCGTAAAAATGAAAAATATGAATGTAATTATAAAAATTTGCAACGAACATAAATAAGAAAGAGCGCATTTTAAAAGTCATCAAATACATACCTAAAGAGCACAAATTATTTGATAGTGTTATTCTTAAGTGTCCTGCTTTAAACATAGCAAACAGTGAGCAAAAGCTGTCATAATTGGCATCTTTATATACAGCATAAAATTAATTTTGTCGGTCCTGGTGGTGTAGTGGTAACAATACTTGCCTTCTAAATCCAAGATCGCGGGTTCAAACCCGGCCAGAACCGATGGATTTTTTGGGCGTAAAAATCCTAAGTATGGCTTCCTTCGGAAGGGAAGTAAAGCCGTGGGTCCCGTGTCGTACATTTACGTCACGATAAAGAACCTCAAGCCTGAAAGAAGAGGCCTCTGAGCAAAATTTGCCGGAAGTCTCACGCCCTGAATTGAATGGAACGCTGATGACCTGAGACGTTAAAGAGTGTCCTTAAATAAAACTAATAAAAAATGTATAATTAAATATTTCTTATAATCGCATTAATTATTAACAATTTTGTCTGTTACAAAAGCGTTCACTATGAAAAAGTAGCATTCTAATAACAATAATAATAATAATAATAATAGTAATAATAATAATAATAATAATAATAAACAAATAAATATTCCGCTTTGAGATTTTATAAGTGAACGCGTATTAACTAGATCTACGATTGGTTTTTCGATACAATTTATAGCTTTGCATGTTTTATTTTATTTTTATTTTTCTCAAAAGTAGAAAAGCCATTTCCACTCACCCGTTCCATTATTACATAAAAATATCAAATTCTATCTAAAGCTATATCTTTTTATTTCTGAAGTTTTCCTTCGTTGTAAGCAACTTTAAGGGAAGGCTAAAATTTTTGAGGATTTATTTTATACAGCTTTGATTATACCATCCATCTGTATATTGTTTTTCCGAGTATATTTATCAAACTGGAATAAGGAGAGAAAATATTTTATTTTTATTTTTGAATAATTAATTTTAATCACTAATCCGTTTCGGACACCAATGTAAGGTAACTTATTTTCGAAAAATAATAGCGCAGAGACAATAGAAAAAAAATGAGTTTTCCAGATACAGCATTTAAATATTTTAAACTACCGCTATCCATTTTCCATAAAATAAGCTTAATATTACTTAAAGAATTAATATAATAATAATAATAATAATAATAATAATAATAATAATAATAATAATAATAATAATCTTTAAATATATTTTCCCCAAAAATTGAACACGCTAACTTTCACAGTATTAAGTCAGTTTAATTTTTTGACACCAATAGCACCCAATACCCTCTAGAAAGGAAATTTTTTCCTCCAATTCGATTTATTTACCATTACTTTATATTAATGCAATCGTATATGCTATTAATATTATATATGTACTATTAATATCGTTATGAATAAAGCAGTGCATAATACGATAAACAATTTAAATATTAGAGTTTGGTTTCAACATAAACGCATACCTTTGGATTAAAACTTAAATAACTCAATGGAAAATCACTAAATAGCGCACTTGAACATAAACTAACAGAATTAAATAACTAGCCTCTAAAATCCTTTATAGACACAGAAGACAAGAGTTAACTCCAGCTTTTGTCACTTTATGAGGCAGTTCAAGACATGTGTTTTAATTTTAACATTTGTCTAATTTACACATTCCTTGTTTTATTAGTATATGAAGTATTTAGTAAGCCTTTTAGTGCATATGTTTTGTGTCCTTGCTTCAAACCTTGGCTCTGAAGTTCATATTCGCAATGATTGTACAGATTTCTTCCTCCTTGATACCTTGCCATTCTGGGCCGTAGTAACCACCTAGCAGGCGTTGTGTAGCTTTCTTTCTTTCCTGTTCTTATGGCCCAAACTATCGAAGCTAGAGATTCCTCTTTGCTAGCTGCACTTTATAATCTTCCTTTTGCTTGTGCTAGGCAACAAGTTTGATATCCACTAAGTAGGAGTGAAAACAGGCAAATCCCCTATATCTACTGTTAATAAATATTTACTTGTTCAGAAACACACGTTTTAGGCTTCACCATTGATTCCAGGTAAACTTACCATGTCTCTTTATATTCACTTTGAAATCGCCGTTCAGAGTCACATACTGGCCTAAATATACACATTTGCTTGAGGTGGCCAAAAAATGTGTACACACTTCAAAGAAAAAACTGTGTTAACATACAAAACTGAATTCACACAAACAGAACATGATGAGCACTAATCATCTTAGACTTTTACAGCTACAAAAGTAGCTCAAAATGCCCACCATCGGCGTTGATACACATCTGAGTACGTTGAACTACTGATTGAGCAACGTTTGCGAAAGTGTCCTCAGCGATTGCAGCACATGCCGTTTCAATTTCTTGCCGAAGTGCTGTCAGTGTACCTGGTTTTCTACGGTATACAGACAGCATCCTAAAGAGTTCCTCATAGGTAGAAGTCCAACGGAGTTAGATCCGGAGAAGTGGTGGAAACTCAATCGGACCTCTTCGTCCTATCCAGCGCTTTGGAAGATTGTCATCAATGTACGCACGTACATCTCGGTGGTAATGTGATGGTGCACCATCCTGTTGCATACAGTACCACAAGTTTCAAATTTGTCTCCATTTGTTACTCGCGTTGGCGGTTCTGTTCTGTACACACCTCTCCATTACCTTTGAACTTCAACAACATTCTCGGTTTTCCAACACCACTTCAAAATTGTTTTCCCCGTTTAAACGATAATACTGGCTCCATTTCGTTGTAGCAACGTTAGCATAACGTAATGTGAGTCACATCTGTTTAGAGAACAACATACGATAATCTTGGCTTCATTTGTTCATTGTTGATTCACCTGTCACGTAGCAACGTTATCATAATGTAAGTCACGTCTGTTTACAGAACATCATACTACACATTACTGTTGTTATTCGGTTCAACTTTGAAATATATTAAATAGATATCTACTGTGAAAGTGTGTATACATTTTTTGGCCCCCTGGATTTAATTAGCATTTTTATATAATCCCGGATGTTTGTTAAAAACAGCCTTTTAATGGTTTATTTTTATAAGCTTGTATATATAGGAAATAAATATATTAAACAAATTACCAAATCAGTAATTACCCTTATAAAGATTGCAGGGATAAATAAATGGAGGTAAAGATAAATAAATCGCTTTTCAGAATTTTATACGGGTACTACTTGCAAAGCATGCATAAAATCTGAAACTGTCCTGGCATGCAGGTACATTCATTGACTGCAAAAGAGAAGTCATTTTCTTGTGCGTTGTTCCATTCACTTGGGGCAAACAACCAAGTGCCTTGAGGAAACAGCTTTTCGATTACACAGTACATTTACTTCTTTGTCCGTTGCTCATCTTTTTCTTAAGAAAGGAAAGAAGAAAAACACACGAAAGAATAGACAGCAGTATAAACAGAATAGAGGTAGTGTAGGTGAGTAAATGCCAACGAATGTATCTGGAGGAGTTGATCTCAGTTCCGGTTGCAGAGACGTGTTGAGTTTTGTGCGCGGCTAAATGCTACAACTGACATACTTCACACTCGGTTTCTGCGAGCCGGCAAGAAAAACAAGGTAAAAGGAGAGGAAGAAACAAAAGGAGGACTTCCCTCCATTAGAGCCTTTTGTTTCCACCTGTGAGACAAAGCCACATTGATAAGGTGGGTTAAAGCAGCAACAACGCCAGAGAGTGGCAACTTTCAATTAGATAAGTTAGTGTCTCAAAAAGACTTTTAATAGGAGATCGAGCTGCACTATTATCATTATATGCTGGCAATTTGGAGTATGCTATTAATTAATTTGTTCCCAAAAATGATACATTTGTAAAGTTAATAGCTTTTACTAATTGTAAGTAATATCAAGAATATATGTCTGTCGAAGTTTGTTTATGTACTAAATTTTAATTTTAATAAAATGAATTTTTAAAACATTACACAAAATAATGTATTGAATAGAAATACTAGAAGGAACAGTTTTTTTCAATAAATATCTAATTTAAATCCTACATTCAAAAAATAGCTAAATAAATCACTGTCATAAATGTAGAAACTTGTTTATTTTATTCCTGGTACCACAAAATCACGCATTTCCCTTGTAAATTTGCTTACTGGTAATCTAATATCCTGCGTTGAATGTACGTCAGCGGAAAAGGCTGGGAAACTCTTTCTTCTCAAGTTATCAATATCTGTGTACACTAGATTCTCTATTTAGTGATAAAATTTCAATACAATATTCTACAGTAAAATTTAATTCTTGCCGCTTACAAAAGGAGAAATTGAGGCTACAAAGATAAATAGCCTCTGAAATGATACTTATGTTTCCAGTCGGTTGATAGCAAATGAACACCTATCACGGCAATTAACAGAAAGACGAGCATTGAGTTTGTGAAATCGTTTGATCAGTGACTATTGGCTGACTTTGATAATTACTATTTATAAAAATAGCAAAAGTAAGACTATTACTATTTCTATCAATGATAATATATTGTGAGTGCCCTGTAGTATTTTTACTACAGGGGAAGTGTCGGGGAAGAAACTATTCCAAAGCGCAAGCCAACGCCACATCGCCCACAACACCAACCCATGCACCTGGCACTTTGGGTCTTGTAAACGAATGAAGTGAAACAAAAGAGCGGAAAGGAAAGCGTTACAAACCATTCAGTACGTAGACGCTGATTATTTAAAATCGCCTGTTTTTACTGCTGAGACATTGCAGGTCACAGGACACTTGTTGTAAACAAGATAATATATAAATTCGGAAATAATTTTAGACCTAATTTAAGGCACCTCAGCATTTGCTATATATGAGAACCGAGGAAAACCTGGAAAAACCCTCATTCAGGAGGACGTTACTGACGGGAATTGAACTCAAGATGAAGATGATGGCCAATAATTGGTCATTAATACTTTTAGTTTATACCTAAACACGTAGCTATAAAAAGAATTCAAGCACAAAACTAATAAAATCGAAAAACACAATAATGCGCACACGAATTAAAATCTTTGTTCAATTTCAAAAGAAAAAAATTTTGGTAAATTAGTATTAGAGGTAATATAGTATGAAAAACGTATTTTTAACCAGTTGAAATTTGTTGATAAAGAGAGAAATTTTTTAAATTTTTTTTTAAATATTTACCCGATTTTTTTTAACATCCTGTTAATTGAACCTCGTTACTTTAATCAAACCGTATTAATATCTTATTAAATACTTATATACCCTATGTTCACATTCTTTTTAAATAATTATAAAATTATTTTCAGAAGAATTTTAATAATTAAAATTTATCATAAAGATTGGCCGAATACTTAGCACTACAGTATTAGCTTTTTTCTCCGAAAGTATTATAGTGATTGTCATGTTATACGAATGAAGCATTTCTTAATGGAAATTCAGTTCTCTTGTTCGTGATAGGAAAACAAAGGACCGAGAGTGAGTAAAACCTGAGCATATGTATCCCAATTTTATATTTTCTTTAAGCAATTTCAGTAATACACGTGCAATTTGATCTGTATAAATTTTTACCAATTTTTATATGAATTTAATTAAAGGATGTAAGGAAAGCATGCTTTTTTCATAGCACGTGTTGAAAAAGGCAGCTATTAGCACTAAGAATGCCTTTCTTTCAAGGAGGGTATTCAGTAACAATTGGGAATCACAGTTTCAATTTCAACGAATGTTTTCTTGTATTTCAACGAGATTTGGTCCTGTGTCGTAGATTTACAGCACGTAAGAAAACCTCAAGTCTGAAAGAAGAGCCTTCATGCTCTAAATCGAATGGAATCTAATATCAAATAAGTTAAAGAGTGTCCTAATAAAGTTACTTTCTCTTTCACCACGCTCCATACGAAGAAATCTGGTGATGGCCGGGGTCTTTTAGAGTATGTAGACCGTGGTATCCCCTTTGAATGGAAGATGCGGTTAATAATGTGTTTTACTGGTACTATAATGTCCTTACATACACAAAGAAGTGACGGCTGTTTAACGATCCCGCGGTATAAACACATGCATCACACAATCGGCTTTAATGTGTATGCGCTATCTCTCTTGTCCTGTCATAGCCGGATATGTCTTATGTCTGTAAAATTTAACCGTATCACATCCAGTATAAAGTAACCAGGGACCGAGAGTTGATATGATTCATTTGCAGTTCTCTAAAATAAATACAAGTATATTATAAGTATTTTTAGGTGTCAGCATCCAAAAATCCACGTGTATGAATTCAAAGAGTCAAGAGGTTTTTAACAAGTTTTAATTTTGCATCAGATTCGGTTCGGAATACTTTTGAGTTGATAGTTGGTGTATGAAACTATGACATGGTGGAGAGATGGTGTATGAGATCCCCCCCGCAATTAAATATTACCGAAATTACATATATTATAAACATTAGTACAATTAACGTGTATAATTTATGTGTATTCATATTTGCATATTTCGTAGGTAGTGAAAAAAAAAAAAAAAAAAACTTGTTGACAGAAACTTCAGAAATAAACCAGGAAGTGCTGTGTTTTAGGATGGACAAAAGAGCCAGATGGCCCTGTACATCTTTTGTCAGAGACTTTGTATAAGAAGGGTCACCACTGAGGTTTCTGGAAAACCTTAGGGAAACAGAACAAGTCATAAACCCCTCTATTATGTGAAAAGTCACAAAACTTAGCTTTGTTAAAATCTTAAGGCGAACCGTTGTATAACACTTGCTAATACAACAAATCATTTGGGGTGAAATAAATTATAGAGCCGGACATAATGGAGCCAAGGGTGAAAGAATAGCTCGAATATAAGGCCTAAGGGAACATCCAATCAGAGAACTTAGGAAAAGTATTTGTACGCGCCATGGCCAATAGATAGCCTTATAAAGGAAATTACTGTCGAAATTATTTAATAGTGATATTTTGAAATGGCAGGAGATGGCTTACAGACCGGACGAAGGGATAGTTTATAAAAGGTTGTGATTTCGAGGCCCAGGAGAGTAAGGTGAGAGTTTAGCTACCGGGAGAGGAGAATAAGTGAGTGTTCAGTTATCAGAGGACACACAGTGATCAGAGAATTACAGCGGGGAGAGTTACAGACAGTTGATTCTGTTATAGTCGGTGTAATTAGACAAGTAGTCATTTATCAAACAGTTCAACTCAAGTCAGGCAGGTAGTAGGTCAGTTTAAATAGTGCAAGAGTGACCTAAGAATCACTTAAGAGACTTAAAGACGACCGTTAGCAATGAACAGTAAATACAAGTGAATAAATCGTGCTATCTCCAGTTCTAAGACTTGTGTTCATATATTATCTAATTCCCGACCCTTTTCCCCTGTTGACTTGAAAAGGTCACAAAATTCCAGCGCTCTAGCTGTGGTAAAGCGACACGTCAAGACAGCGGCGGGAGAAGAGATGGAGAACATCTTAAATGTGCAGAATACTAGAATATCCTAATTAATTATTGATATCGTCCTATCATTGATAAGGGAAGGAAATCAATGCCACCCACTGGTATTTAGGATTCTGTTATAATTCAGAAGGTATATACATAAAAGAAAACACTTCTGCAGTGTTTCAAGAATAGTAACAAGAAATTTAGGGGGGGGGGGCTCACTTGCCAACTCTTGCCCGCGCTTTACCATAATTCATTATCCCTTATTTCCCTCTACTTCTAGATGTTCCTTGGGTCTGCGAAGCTCCCTCTAGTTGCAAGCAGTAAATAACAAAAAAGAGTCTGTTTTTCCGCCTCCTCGAATCCATCAAGTTTATGGAAGCTAAAAGATTTGCAGGAGGTCATGTCGATTTCCTGCTTGTTTCGCAGCCAGCATCACTACTGCCAAAAGAAGGATTGTCTATAACTAGAAAGGGAGAAAAAAAAGGTCAATTGCGAAGGGCGATCTTTTGTTTCGCATTTAATGGTGCGTGACCATAACGCAGTAATGGCTTCTGGCGGTTAGGGCTATTCTTCTCCCTTCCATGTATTATCCGATTCCATTCAAGTTCAGGACCCAGTTTTAAAATATTCTCCCAGAATGCTTTTATTCATTTCAAAACAGCATGGCAGCCTAACATGGTTCTATGAGTACATATCGATATCTCGAAGCTTCAAAGCATTGAGTTATGTAGAGAAGAACTTTCTGCTCTAAATTGTCAAAAATAATATTTAGAATCTTTAGCATTTACTCAAAATAGTGTTTACTGTATCGCCGTGTATCCTTTATTCGTGAGCCCATAACAACGAAACCTTTGCTTAATTTAAAAGTTACGTGCTTTTTGGGAGAATGCAAAGGGATTTTGTAACTTTTACTATTTATGAGATTTAAGGCTTGTGGCAACCTTAACGAGATTTACAAGATTACCAACTTGAAGCAGCTAAAAGAAAATTAATTATTGTAGTAGAGACCGCTATTTCCCAGGGGATCTGGTTGCTGTGCGTTTTCTAAAAGAAATAAGAATTTAGCAACATCAACAAAATTTAATGAACAATCAACTTGAATGAAAATATCATATTTTACAACAAGCTAAACAAATTAAGTTTGTGTATTGCACGTGGAACAATTATGAACTGCATGAGGAAAATTACAATGTTAAACAAAGAACAGAAATATTCCATATAAATTTTTCAAACTTTTTAAAACAAATAAATATTTTTTACGCAAGGAACATATGCCGCAAAATGTTTCCATAATAAAAAGACCAAGAAACCACCCTATTGACTTCTATTAACAGGCACCTTACAATATCATGAAACAAATAACAAGCAAATCCAACCTTTTATAGCAATCCTTTGTCTCAGCACGGTTCCGTTGCTACCTTGACAACATATTATAAAATTTAAAATAAAATTTAAAATAAAATAAAATTTAAAATAAAATTTTAAAAATAAAAAAAAAACTTATATACAATTTATCTTTCAAATAAAACAAATTGTGCAATAAATACAAACAGGCCACCATGGTTGATAAGAAGTTTCATTATGAATTTCTAATTTATGTCCGAAACAATTCCATCCCAAGGGAACTTCTTACCTGCGACCTGCTACCCTCAGCTCAGGAGGAAGAGACAAAGTGCTCTCGCCGACCCAAAATAATAACCCCTTCATCGTTTAGACAAGGCACATATAACCAATCAAATTAAATCTCAAATATTAACACCATGTGAGTCACATGGTCCCATGGGATGGGATTGTTTCGGACATAATCTTTAGAAATTCATAATGAAACCTCTTATCTACCATGGTGGCCTGTTTGTATTTATTGAATAATTTGTTTTATTTGAAAGATGACTCACATGGCCACAGTTATGAAATGAACAAGGAAATATCGATCGGAGGAAATTTCCTCGAAAGCTAATAGCACAGTTTAGGGTAATTTCCTTCAACAACATGGCCATTTCTGAAGCTAATATACAGTTTCAAGAGTTCCAGAGTCACCTAAAATGTTCAAACTCGAGTTTGAACAGCACCGACCAGCAGAAAACAAACATTCTCGCCTTAAGTAATGTATAAAATTGCTATTGTCTACAATCCATTAACCTTAACAATACAAACAACATTTATTCCATCGTTTATATTAAAATGGAGCATTTAAATATTTTAAGTCTCACAAAATGTTAAAGTTTGAAAGCTCTTGGTAACTTTTTCTTTAGCAATGCATAACAGCATATTTTCGTCAACAATATGACAAATTCACCCTCTATAGCAAAGGTAAATACAACATACGCTTTCATCACAAGAGACATGTATGTTTTTATAAGGTTGGGATGTTAACATTGACAAATCAAATTTTTCTTAAATCCTCACTTCACTTTATTGCTGTTGTTAAACTCCAAGTTGAAATTTTACTACCCACCAGAAAATAAAAGAAATAATTTTATTGGAGTACTATAAAGGTACTAAGCCAGTCCTATTTAGAAGATAATAACAATTTTATTCGCAGTCTTCAACAATATGAACACAAGGAAGTGACAATATTGCAAATGCATAATGAAAACATGTTCTGATTTTAGAAACAAAACACTTGGTCACTATGAAATATAAATTGGTCCGCCTTTGCACAAACTTATGTGTTTCTAATTCATGTTTACCCTTTCCTCCTTGTCTCATCCATAGTCTCACTTTGGGCCTACTACGAGGATGCCTTCAGAGCAAGAAGGAGAAGTGATTTCTTGGAGTAAAGACATCAATCGGCCAGTTGTTCGAAAATTGTACGTGTGTTGCTACTCCCCCACGTCTCGCCCACTGACCAAGACACTGTGTAAGTTATTTATTGTAATTCTCTGTAATTTTGGGGGCTTTATTTTTTAATTTATGCAGAATTTTTAGGTTACAATCTGTGTAAATGCATGACAAGCAGCCATGATAATAATGCATTATACTAATTGTACACTGAAGAAACGCAAATGGCCACATTACTTTATTGTGCTTTGCAATTAAATTCCTCAAGTTTGTAAATTGAAAGTAAGCACTTAGTAATATTAATATTTTACGCCACTTGGTTTATTGCTGTTTGTCATTTAAATTCTTCGTGTAAATGCTGAAAGTAATATTGAATGCACTTTTGGTCTTTGTATCTTTCGTTATAATGCATTTTTTGTACAATGAAGGCTTTCCCGACCACAAGTGCTCTCCTTAGTTCGTTTCCTAACTTAAATGTTTGAGCAGGCATTAACCGAGAGTATCGCATAGGATCTTATACTTATATTAAGACATACTTGTAGAGCAGATTTATGGTAGCAGAGCGTAGTCGTAACTGTAATACTGATGGTAACACAGCACCGATTGAAGTTTTAGTGCACAATCAAACTTTGTGATTACTCATTTATATTAATTGGTCAAACTTTCATTTCTATAATTGTTTATTTGTTAATAATATATTGCTTCTCGAGTTTTAAGCTACAACTGAATTGGCGGTTCAGCTTGAATTCGTGTGGAAGGAAGAAATGGAAAGGGAAATTAGAATTAGAAAGCTGCCCATTTCCTCTGTCTCTAGGCTGAACGAGATGACAAGCTGCTAAAGGCTACTCATTAAAGCGTCATGCGTCGAAGTGGCAGGTTACTAAAACAATAGTTGAAAAATACGAAATTTTATAAATATTTTAATACCAACATTTTTTTAAAATTCTAAAAATATTGTGCTTAACAAGAAACCGAAATAAATAGAATTTTTTTTTCTGGCTTTAGCCGAAATTATATATTATTTTTAGATAACAATTTTGAACCCATTACACAGAAAGTTAAATCTTATAATTTGTTCAGTTTATGACTAGAAGGGTTTCATAAACTTTTGATGAAACGACTTATTACAATATAAACGGAATAAAAAGCTATTTACGATATAAATAATAAAAGTGAAAAAATATTTTGCGAAATAAAAGCACCTTTAATACTTGTATCACACACTATTTTAAGACGTCCCGTAATATTTATAAAAACATTAATCATAACTTAAATCCATTTTAGTCATTCCGAAACGTTTATTGGTTCAACCTTTTTTCTTTTGTACATTTTTCACTAGGAGGAGCATGGAAGAACTTTTATAGAAGGTGATAAAATGTATACACACGTCAAGCAGAGAGAGAGAGAGATATGAGCACTAATCATCTTAGACTTTTACAGTTACAACATTTGCTCACCATCGACGTCGATACACTTCTGAGTACTTGATTGAACTACTGATTGAGCAACGTTTGCGAAAGTGTCCTCAGCGATTGCAGCACATGCCATTTCCATTTCTTCCCGAAGTGTTGTCAGTGTAGCTGGTTTTCTACGGTATAACAACATCCTTAAGAGTTCCCCATAGGTAGATGTACAACGGAGTTAGATCCGGAGAACGCGATGGAAACTCAAACTGCCCAATCTGCTTTGGTCAGTTGGTGTTTTCAGTACAGCTTGCCGTTGGCTGGTTAAGCGGGGAGAGTTTGTGGAGGTGGTCAAACCAAGGGTCAGAAGTTAAGATTTGTATATGGGCCAATGTATGGCAGGCGTCCATATCCGGTTTGCCTAACCTGGTGATTCCAAGGGATCTCATGATGTCCTTGGGAAACCAGTAAGATTTGCATCTTCCAGGGGCCTTGTGGTCGTTGTCTCCTAGTGATCTGACCAGTTCATTTGGGTGGTTCGGGATTACATCATAGAACGTCCGGGCTCTCTCCCATATGCCGTCTATGATACATGGAACTTTAGAATGGGTGTCTAGGATGTGGGCTGGGAAACGGCTGTCCGTGCTGTCACAATCCTAGCGCACAATTCTGCAGGGACTGATTTTATGGATCGAAGTGAATGCAGCACATCGTTGTCTATTTTAATATATTCCTGTTACTTTAAAACCATGGTACAATGCGAACCAGTCGACAATTTACGACAGCACTACAGACGAATACACCGAATGCCTCCCACTGTCATTCGTACAGGAAAAGTCGCGACGTGTTGTTTACAATGACATGCTAATAGTAGCTGTGGGCTTATGCTATTTAGTTGCAAGTGCATTATTAACAAACATAATCAATGGAATTTACTACGGTGCAATATACAATAACGGTTAAATACACCTCTGGCATATCATCTGACGGAAAGTGTATACGGAATTTTATTTACGTTTTCTGGAATCCATACAGAGAGACCTTTAAGAAATGATACTTGAAAATATTCAAAATAATTCTGAAAATTACTTTAAAGTAAATGTGAAGTACTTGAGTAACATACGAGTAGAAAGAACTTAAAAACTCCAAAATTAGGCATTTCTAGAATAAAGTTGATATAAACTATTTTTATTTTTCACGTTTAAGAAACCGCCACGGGTGGCCGAGGTCGTTAAGGCACGGACTCGTGGGCGGGAGGTCTGCGGTTCGAATCCCGCCAGGACCGTCCTCCCTGACTGGGGTTTTTCCCAGGTTTTCCTCGGTCTTCATAACTGGCAAATGCCGGGGAGGTACCTAAACTTGGCATGGAACGCTTCCTTCCTTAAAAAAAAATATATATATCCTTTCTCAATTAATCATTTCATCTCATTTATCATCAATGTTCACCGCCTGTGGTGCCTCAGTAGTAAAAACGGGCGTTAAACACTACTCAAAAAAAAAAAAAAACTTTTAAGAAGTTTATTGCCCAAGTTTATGCAACGTATTATTGAAACATTCTGCATAACACTAAGAATGCAAATTAACGAACATCCGCCTATAGCGTATTCGAATAATATTTCACGACTTTGTCGTCTAATGATTGCATTTCTAAAACCTACTGCAGTGTCTGCTATAGCTCAATTACCGGTTCTTAGTTGAGTAATGCGCTTGGTCTATTATGTGAGCTTTCGTTGTTATTAGTGGCGCTTAGAGAGAGAACAGCAATTTATATGATGAAGCCACCTCAGGGCGAGCAGGTGTGTCGACGAAGTTATTGCGTGGAGGGCAGAAAGTCATAGATTCAAATAGCTCCAGATATCGGCAGCGCATAATAAACACACGTGCCACCGAGTGTTTGTTCCAGAAGGTTCTGTTGCTAAATGAACACATGGATTTAGAAAAGGTTGGCGGACAACCAACTGCATTTTCCCTCTAGATCAGAGAACTAAGAAAAGACACTTAATTTTGAAATTCCAAGAAATGTTTTGGTATAGCTAACAGAACAAAATTATGACACAGAAATCTCACTAATTAGAACAGTATATTATTTACGTTGTAATACTAAATTTTGTTTTGATAAAGGAACTGGATCAAGTAAACAATTGCTGAAACTGTGGTAGTGTAAGATACGATGCCCATCGTCACTAGCTTCATTTAGTATACAGTGAGGTTATTTGAGTTAAGGGCCGGCAGGGCGCTGCTGCGTACTGGAAGTAGCCAGTCACCAAGGTCATAAAATTAGGTTTAGGAAGGCTTTATCAGCGACTGGTTCTGCATTAGTATGTTATTCGCTGCTTTCATTGTGTTCAAATTGTATGCTAATTGTTATTCGTTAGTTATGCCGCAATATAAATATAATTTTGAAGAGCGGAGATGTGGTAAGGTGACTTGTAAATAAGTGCTGTTTCAGGTAGAGAACCTTGTTAAAAGTTGCGAAAGAGAGACAAAATATCCCAATGAGAAGAAAAGTGTTCCGAACCCTTGTTATTACAAATGAAAGATTCATTGAAATACAGATTCCTTTGCAGATTCCGACAATGCATTTCAGCTGTCGGACATTATTTAAAACATTTATTTTAACACAGGTTAGTGTTAATTAAAATTAGTTTCAAATATCGTATCATTTTGTGTTTTTACAAAAAAATATGAATACCAAAATAAAAATACTAGATTTACGAGCGGCGACTCTTTCCTTAAGCTATGCCTCAGGCGAATCGTAAATCAATTTACTTAATTGTATATAAAACGACATTAAAAACAATTGAATATTATAAATTATAATTCGATCATAACAAATTCGGTGGTCTAGAAGTAACGCGCTCTCCTCTATTCCCATGGTTGCGGGTTCAAGCGACACGCTAAAGAACTCCATGCTTGAAAAAAGATGTCCCTGGATAACATTCCAAGTAGCACTTCAGTATCACTTAGATATATTTGAAGCAATGAACTGACCACCTATCCTGACATCTGTAGGTACTAATTGAACTAAATTTAAATTTTTCCGTGTTTTGTCATTCACCGGAACAAATCTTAGACCTAATCCTCCAGGTAGGCTGGCTAATTTAGAAGAACCCCCACAGCTTACTGCTTATTAACAAAGGACTATAATTTAACATATCAAATACAAGAACAACATTAATAACATACGTTAGGTTCAATCATATAAACCAAAAATAGTTATGAACTCCAAAATTACGGAACAATTAACTAACTTTAAATGTATTTAGAGCGAAAAATTACTTACCTGAAACATGTAGACTAACCATATTCAGGAAAAAACTGTATAAATATAATAGATTTGTGGAACCATAAGGAGTATTTTAACAAATGAACCAACAAAACAAGTTCAACTAAAACTTTATAAATCATTTGCATTTTACTTAAGGTATTAGAGATGTAGAAACTCTCAAAAGAAGATGAAAGGTGTTTAGAAGCTTCTGAAATGAAAAATTCAAGAAAATCATTAAATAGATGTAGGAGTAATGATGATATTAAAAAAGAACTTCAGATAGAAGAAGTAATACAAACTGAATACATAAAAAATGAGGCGTTTGTCGTCCGAGATCTAATAGGGATGGAATAGGCCATTGGGCTCAAGCGATGCTGTTGATGATGATAATGATGACGACGATTGCTGCAAACGTTACCCTAGTTCTAGTTTGAACATACAAAACGAAATATTATTTCGGATTTTGTGCTAGAGGAGCACTCACACAATGAAATACACATACGGAAAAAAAATTCAACAAATTTCACAGGGACAGGGTAAGATTAAACGAAATAGAAGAGAGCTCATCAAAACCTCGGCTAATCTGACAGCGCCTTTTGTCCTCGTACTCCCCTAGAGAGTAGTTCGGGAAGGAGGGATATCCGGATCGGCGATACATGGACATAGCTGGGGACTTACTAACGTCTCCATAGACACCTACAGATCTGTCAGAGTTACGGCTGTTCATCAACCGTACTCGCCAGGCGCCAGAAGAGGAACTTCTCCAAGTGCAAAGTAACGCCGCGTCTATCCTGTGGCCAACTAGAGATATGAAAATTCGTGGAAAGGAAATATTCTATTTGCTTACGTCGGTCCTGGTGGTGTAGTGGTAGCCACACTTGCCATCTAAATTAAAGATCGCGGGTTCATACCCGGACAGGATCGAGGGATTTTTCGGGCGTAAAAATCCTAATTATGGCTTCCTTTGGAAGGAAAGTACATCCCTGGGTCCCGTGTCGTACATTTACGGCACGATAAAGAACCTCAAGCCTGAAAGAAGAGACCTCTGAGCAAAATTTATCGGCCGTTTCAAGCTCTGAGTTGAATGGGACGCTGATGACCTGAGATGTTAAAGAGAGTCCGTAAATAACCCCCCCCCCAAAAAAAAAACATTTAATTGGACTAGAGGAAACCAAATGAAACCAAACTTCATAAGTTATACAAACATATTCCAGAGAGGTGATATATTGTTAAAACAACAGAAAAGCGCCAAATTGGGATTATTTATAAATAAATTTTTTTTTCTAAAATATATATATTACTTAACTCGTTTCACTCTTTAAATCACGTTAAAATATTTAAAATGTACTAAGATTACCTTAGTATTCAACTAAAATATTTCTGTATATTCTTTGAACAAGAAAATTGTTCCTATATCGTTTTTACTTATTTGTGAAATGTCAAGTGATTTTTGGTGAAAAAATTAATTCCCCTAAAGTGCCGCGAAATGTGAAAATGTTGCAATTTATGAACGATTCATAAACCTCAATTATCAGACGATATACCTACTTAGGAAATTGTTTCAACACTCAGCAGAACATCATCAAGGGCAGACAAGATTGATACAGAAAAAGCATCTTTGATGTGTCCCTTTAAGAAAACATCACAAGGAGAGCCAGATCTGATGAGTGGGAAGCCCACGCCTAATCCAGCATGGTGAATTATCCAGGTAGCTGGGAAGTGCAAGATGAAAATGCAGGGACGCTCCTTCTTTCTGGAATATAAAATCTGAGATGTCTTGTGGAAGAGATATTTAAGGGTCAGTATGTCCTGATATTACATCCACGCTACAGAGTGTTCTGCCCGTTCATCTCATTAAGCAAAATACATGATTTAGGGAGGTTACCGCAAATGCTTGTGAGTTTGCATTTCCCCACACTTTAACATTATGACAGTTGACTGCGTTGTTTATTAACAGATGCTTTCATCACTGAATATAAAAGTGGAGGCAAACATTTTTATCTGCCAGCGATTCTTGGAAGTCATTGCAAAGTTGTTAGAGCTTAAAGAATTGGCACATTGCTGTGAGTGCTTTGGAAATACCGTGAGAATAATTTAGAGATTGCTCAATCGAAAAAAGGGAGATAAGAGTAATGATAGTTATTTTGATTTTAGTATTAATATTATTTATTACTGAAAGCTTAAAACTACAGTTTATTTAAAACTGATAATAAAGTACTAGAATATGTTATAATGAATGATAAAAATAGTGCTCCTCAGAGGCAATAGATTGCCGGCATCTGCGCAAGAAATTTCGGTATTTCTTCCATTAAGATCACGGTGATTCAGAACAGGTTTCTTGTAATTCTCAGCTTTTCAACAAGTTGGCGAGCAGTTTCTCTGTTTAGGAAACAATTGCCTGGAGAATCGCCTAAACCACTTCACTTATATATCGTAGGTCTTCATAAAAATACTTTCATCAAGATTATATTTATGTAGTGGCATAACCAATGAACATCAATTTACACACAATGAAAGCCCAGCGTGACCACTCGCTGACAAAGCTTCTCTAAAACCAACTATAATTTGCTACCTACATATGCATTGTATAGCCTTGACGGCTACTTGCTCCCAGTAGTCAGCCACGCTCTGCCGGCTGGTAACTCAAACTCGCTGGATTTCCCCATTGCAAGCTGTTTGCTGCAACACGCACTCCAATGTGAATAGGCGGTGTGGTGGTATTTTCTTTCACAAGGGTTTATAAATAGTGTATACCGTGCATGGATTGACTTAGGCATCTGTCGGGGAATCCCTTTTATACTCTACTCGAAAGTGACGTTGGACGAGATTATAGCTATGCTGGCATGGAATTCGACAATACGAAATGGCGTTTTCTGTGCTGTGGCTGTCATATTTTTGTGATAAAAATATCGCATTAAATTTACGCGGTAAGTATAAAAACAAACATTCCAAAGCGTGTTCTTACTTTGCAAGTAACATCAAACTGAAGTTGATAACCAATGTGCATCGATTGCTTTAAACACCGAGGGTAGGTCCAGAAGTTTCCGGCCTCGCCGATAAAGATTATCGCTTTTACATTTCGTATTATATATGTCTTGTTCAGATATATTTACATGTGTATAAGATTATGACATATTCAAAATTGAGTATCGAGCTGTTATTAAGTTTTTCGCAAAGGAAGAACTTACTCCATATGAAACTTAATAGCGATTGAACGGTGTATATGAAGAGTACTATGCTGGCCTACTGCACATACTAGTGCTTCCATCAAAGGGAAAAGACGAGGAGAGCAGAGTGATGGTATGCGCCTGTGTACACAGCTTTTGTTGCAAAGGAAGTTGTGAAGAAGTGTGGCTTCAAGCAGATCGATCATCCGCCCTAAAGTCCAGATCTAGCTCCCAGTGGCTATTTCCTCTTTTCTAAACTCAAGAAGGACCTTCGAGGAAGGAAATTTAAGTGTGACGAAGAAGTAATGAATGCTATTTATGCCCAATTTGCAGACAAGACTTCTGACAAATTGGGGGGGGGGGGGAATTGAAATGTTAATTGAAAAATGTGAGAAGTGTATTTCAATAAAGGATATTGCAATATTGAAAAGTGAAATATAGTTTTTGTTTATCATACCTAGAAAATAGTTAGGCCGGAAACTTATGGATCTACCCTCACATGTATCGGGATATTTACATTTCTCTGAAGTGGTTGATTACAAGAATGTGAGCTGAGAAGGAAAGAACTTTTCACTCCCCTTGAGGCCGATGTATGTAACAATCAGAAAATATTAGAACTTTAATGAGCATTCTGTTTCACTGTCCACCATTTCTCCTTTCCTGAACTTCTTATTCAATACACGTTTTTCAACTAAGATTCCAGCTTATGAACATTGGTAATTTGCCTCAACATATGTACCAAGATGGGATAGCCAAGATTTATGAGTGTTTTTTGACTAAGAAAGACATCTGCCTCCCGATTCTGTCGGTATCCTCTCTTAAAAGTTTAGCGGACAGTTTTTCTTGGCAAGCTCAGTACTGCGAACTTTCGCCACAGAGAATTTAGGCAAAGTCCGCCTTCCAGATATCGAAAACGTTTTCAGCCACCGCTAAGGATGCGAGAAGATATTAAGCTATTATTGTCAAAGCTGTGTAGTCACATGGTCGTTTGTAACAGAGCAATGTCCTGGCCGTAAGATTCACATCTAGAGAGGGAGATCAGATGAGTGTGAGCGAATTTGGGCAGTGTAGAAGTTTGGAGTTGAAACTCAGGAAACTGCGATCGTGGGACGGGAAATGCACCCCTGATGTATGATAATGCTGCGTGTAACAGCCACCAGGAGGGGCGGGCCACTCCATCCAGGAAATAATGAATCACTTTTTATGCCGCCGGAACGGTAAAGGGGGTTGAAGGGGGTTAAACTGTGCCGCTGACTGAAATAGAGAGTGTGTTCGCTGGAAGGCCGGGGTATGAGAGTTCCGCGATAACGGCCGGCATACCGCCGCCACCACCCCGGGGCACTGCACCGCCTCCCCGCTATAACACTTCTATCAATTTCCTGCTCGTCCCTTCCAGCTCTCCGCCCCAACGCGTGTATTGCCGAATGGTGTCAGGGGTGTCGAAACACCCCTTTCTTTTCCTTTCATATTTCACCTTTTTGCTATCAAAGTAAATTCACTTGAGAACTGTATGTCTTGGTCAATGTGTTGGGTAAATGTATATCATTACAGAGCTACATGTGTATACATGAAGGAAATGCAAAGATATACGAGATACACAAGTAAGAATCTTTCTAATACCTTTTATTTCCTATGTTTCCAAATATTTTGGAAACTATATATACTACATATTTACCCTATACTATACTACATATTTATCCCATATTACATATTTTAAATATTTGACTAATATAATATATTTTACACCCAGTACACAAGTTCACTGTAACATTCTTATGTTCCTTATTGACGCTCTATTCAAAGTAAAAATAAAGCGGTTCATTGTCACCCATAATGCTTTGTTTCAATCATTTCCTTTTCTAGTTCTCAAAACGCTTTAGAATTTGTAACAGCCAATTGTTAATCATTGCATCAGTTGCGTCTTCATTATCGTCATAGCTGCCAATATGAATATAAAGGGCTATTCAAAAAGAGATTTCAAACATTTCTTTCTTCCAAATTACAAAAGATAGAGCCCATAATTCCAACGTTCCTGGACAGACAAAAGTTTAAAGTTTGAACCGTGCAGATAGAAGTTCCAATCACGGCCGCATTGGCGCTGTTGCTTGCCATGTTGATTGTCTGTAGTAAAATGGCGACCCATCAGGAAAAAGCATTTTGTGTGCTGCAATTAGCAAAACTAGAGATCATTATTGAAGTTCAACGTGATTTTCGCCGTCAGTTTAATAAACAACCGCCTGCGCATAAGCAGATTTACCAGTGGCATCGAAAATTCGTAGATGTTCCATCTGCAAACGGAAAAGCACGGGACGTCCACGCACATCCAATGAAAATGTCGAGCGTATTCGTACAGTTTACGAAAGGAGCCCAAAAAATTCACAGCACGAGCAAGCAAGGAACTTAACATTCCTCAGCCCACGGTATGGCGAGTTCTGAAACACCGTCTGCACCTGAAGCCGTACAAACTGCAGTTATTGCAAGCATTGCATCCTGACGACCACAACAAAAGGTACGAATTTTGCATTAGCATGCTAGATGATATGGAAGAAGACAATTTTTCTGAACGATTCATTTTTTCCGATGAATTCACTTTTCATCTATCCGGTAAAGTTAATCGACATAACGTTAGAATTTGGGCAAGTGAAAATCCTATGTCAGTTATTGAACATGAAAGAGATTCACCGAAGATTAACGTCTTCTGTGCCATATCTGTAAACAAAGTTTATGGACCTTTCTTCTTCACGGAGAACACTGTGACGGGACTAACCTATCTACACATGCTTCAAAACTGGTTATTTCCTCAACTTGAAGATGATTCAGACGACTTCATCTTCATGCAAGATGGTGCCCCGCCTCATTTCTCTAAGCACGTCCGACGTTACCTGAATGACACCTTCCCAGGACGTTGGATTGGAAGAGGAGCAGATCAACTTCATCGCCGGTGGCCTCCCAGGTCTCCAGACCTCACTCCTTGTGACTTTTATCAGTGGGGTTACGTAAAAGACCGTGTTTTTATCCCTCCTAGGCCTGACAATCTTGAAAGTCTGCGACATCGAATTGTTGAAGCTGTGAATTCGATAAATAAAGGCCACCTGATTCGTGTGTGGCAAGAAATGAGCCATCGTTTCGATATTTGTCGTGTAGCACATGGTGCTCATATTGAATGCATAAAAAAGTGAAAATGTAACTTTTATCTTTACAGGAAAGTTGGAATTGTGTTTCTATCTTTTGTAGTTTGGAAGAAATAAATGTTTGAAATCTGTTCCTTCCTTTTGAATAGCCCTGTATATATGCTTTCCGGTAGACGGCTAGACAATAAAATCTCAAATTATAACAGCACTTAGAAAGCAATCTGCAAATCAGAAATAAATAAGCAATGTGTTCAAAGAAACAGATGATGCTTTCACATAATCTAATAGAGTTTTTCAAAGATAACGATAATGGCGTATCGAATATTATCCTGTACAAACTTAAGTTACCTGAATTAAAATATTTCTTACAGATTTATTTAAAATACTCTTATCATTTAACGAGTAATTAATATCTGAGGCACTGTAATCTTAATATATTACAACCGCAATATTCGGAATGAATTAACTAAGAGGAAAGTTACTTATGTTGTCGTTAGATCGAAACTTATAAAAAAATCAGTGCTAATATAGATGATTTGTATGTATGGATCGCTGCAGATGAGAAGACAGACACCTGACCGTTTCATGAGAATCGACAATAGAATAGACAAGTCGGATTCGGAGGTTTCATCCTATCCTATTGGATTTAGAGCAAACTCTTGGATGAAACATATATAAGAATTACACTTCTCATTTTATGACATCTATAGTACAGGAAAAATTACTTTGTGATTGACACTTGGACCCTATTTATGCTACTAGGCTGGCGAGAGGCTCGCCCAAAAAGGTAACAAAACACATTATCATCAGAGGCATGACGCCATCGACGTTGCAACAGTTGCGGGTTAGAAAGTAGAAAATTATCCTGTAGCAACGCGTTTTCAAGTACGTGCACCGATTTCATTTTTCATATACAAGTATTTTATTGAGACAAGCGGCTCTATGAGGTTTTTTTGATCAAAAGTGTACAGTTTCCTACGGGTATCCATTGTTTTCATACACGGTACTCCTTGGCGCCAATACATTCAAGTCCACCTTACGATTTCTGCCGCTAGATGACACTAAATAGGTTCTGCTGTAGTTAAAGCAAATTTTCCACCATTACAATAATTTCAAAACCATAACCGTGGAAAATATTTAAAATAAATGTTCAGTAAAGTGAGAAGGTGTGAGTTTTTGTCATAAATATAAAAATATGTACTATATCAGGGATAAATATGGAGTTAAAAATATGCTTTAAATCACAGAGGAGCAGAAAGAAGCTGATGATGATCTTGTAGTGCAGCCGCTGAAGACGAATAGAGAGTGACGGGATGTGGCAACAGCGTACAGACCTGCCCACGTGGTAGTAGAAACGTCATTCACAAAGCAATTACTCCGATAGTATAAACGAAGTGCATTGCAACAGACAGAAGCTGCGTTTAGCACATCTAAATTTTCAGATCGTTCCGTACAACACAGATCGACAGCATCAATTGAAAGTTAATTGTTGTGACAGTTAAGTGAGTGATGCTGTTTCCACTGAAATGCAAAACTGTGTCTTTAAGAATCCCGGACACCCAAACTTTGTCGGACAAAAGACAGTGCGTAACATCATAACATTGGAATTAACTGAATATTCCTTTTCAATGTAACTTAAATGCTTAAGTTGCTTAGGGGGAAAACTTGTCTATATAAATTATATGCAACTTTCCATAGAAGATTTGGTTAGATGATTATTTTGAATTTACAAGTGGAAATTTCTCAGTTGGACTAGGAGAACTTAAAAGAAAATTAAAAAGGATGCATATATTCTAGCATTAATACTTTTTACTGTATAGAAACGAAATATTTTATATTACTTACATATATCTCAATATGATATTAAACAAACTCCGGGCTCTAACCATTAATAACGTAATAGATATAGTTCACGCTGTCTAGCCATTTACATAGAGATTAAAGCAACCTCCGTTGCATTGATTCACAGTCGGCTGTAAAAGCGATGTATGCAGGCTAGAATCCTGTTTAGATCAAGTTGCCAGGTGCTCTATTTCCCAGAGTTTTCCCCTCATCCCGGAAAGGCGAATGTCGGCCAACTGTAGGCGCAAACGACAAAAAACTAATTTCCGTTATTAAGTATTCATTTCATCTCAACACCTCGAAATCTGTCAGTAGTTAGTATGGCAAGATAAAATTAAGTTCTTTGTTGCTTTTAACACAAAACAATCTTACTCCATAAAAAATAATATTTTATACATGTAATTATGTAAAAAAGTAACTATAGGAAATGAAATTAATACTTGAGCATACGTGAGTTTAATTAAATTCACTTGGTACTACGAATTGTTAGTTAATTAGTGTGATGCAAGAACAAATTGCTTATGTCTTTGCACATAGGCTACTGTGCTGTCTCAGGTCCCATATCTCTTGTAATAATTTAAGCATAGAACAGAAAATTCAATAAAGGTAACATTTTAAATGGATTTCACTAAAAACATATGCCTTTTTACATTAAAACAAGAACATTACACATAATGTATGTGAGATATAATTATACACCAGTTATTTATCAATTATGTTTCCATGTCTCATGTCAAAATGAAATAGCTAGGTAAAACATTTATAATGTAACAGCTTACACATAAATAAAACTATCATGACAAAGTAAACACCCAGTGACATTGAAACTATTTCCTTCAAAGAGGTTCAATGTATAAGAAGAGTGCAGGGGAAAAACAGAGTCCACTTTTGGTGAAATTTGAGATTTTGGTGCCGATGGATTGATTGTAGGTATGTAGTAAAAAATAGCAACACATTCATACCGGGAAAAAACAAAACAGATGCAGTCAATGAAAATATGCGTAGAAAAAACAGTCGAGTCCACATACATAAGTGGCTGTAGTTTTATATTACTTTAGAAGAGTCTGATTTTATGTTGGTCAGCTTGGTTTTTATTATTAACCTATCTATTCATTGTTGTGACTTTATGGCTGCTATTTCACTGCATTATTGTTGAGGCAAGGCTGTGTTATTGTTGTGTGTAGACAGGCAGTTTAAATTTTGACATGGAATTAAATGATGTAAATATTACATTTCATCACAGTAGACCAAAGTAAAGATGTAAACATGGTGACGTTAGCAAACACATTAGATCAACGAGTTATGTTCCCGGTGAGGATTGCAAATGTAGAAAACATTGTTTCGTGAAAGTTGCAAACCAGGAACGCGATTTATTAATTCATGAATTCCATTTACTTGGTGATAAAAACATATCCATCAATTGGAAATTTGCAAATTTTTTGTGAATCGTACCCCGGCCAAAATAGAAAGTATACCTACCATTCGCCTAGTTCATGCAATGGTTCTTAAGTACAACAGATTTGAATCAATATAAGCGAATTTTCCTATCTGAGGCAATAGTTATATGGAATGTGAACAAGATATGGGTTTAATACATAAAAAAACCCATGCTAAAACACGCAGCGATTGGAGCATATCAGAAGATGCCGCGTGAAACCACCTCCCTTAATATCTTTGAGTGTTCCCAGGATATTTTTAAATCATGGTGCACCTTTGGAACAGTTAGTGGACTTGTGTTTTAACTCCACTTCTCTCTTTCGCATGTTCGAGAATTGCTTTCTGAACCTGTTCTTTATCAGTATGCATACATTCTTTGCGAAGATGACTAGACTGTTGATTCTAAAACAATATTTTTTATTTTTTTTTAATAAATGCGTATTCACTTAAAACTATCCTGGTCAACTACCTGCTTCCAAAACGCAATTTACGATAATTTGAGCAAATTTGCATCAACTGGTTCAGTTGGGAAGGGAAAATAAAAGAGAAAAGGTACAGTTTTAACAGAAGAAAAACAAGACTAAATTGATGCAAATTTTGAGCATTCGCCAACAAATTTATTTTCAACATTAGCATAACAAATACGCATTAGGAATGTAAAGGAAAACATTATTAATTGAACTAGAAACAATACGTTGGTTGAATGTAATTCTTGTCTATCAAATGCCTGCAATATTTATATTTTATTCATGTGATTAATTTTAGGCATATATGGGTAAACGATCAATAAATTGATATTAACAGATGTCATCAAACTATTTAAAAGGAAACAAAACACGCTGGGCTGCCTGTAAGGTAAAGTAAGCTTATATGCAGGTTTTAAGGAATGAAGTTGAAGTATAGGTATAGACGGCTGTGACATACTCAGTAGCCGAGGCATAAAAACAGCATAAGCGGACAATATTTAAAACTAAAACCCTGTATTTCCCACAATTTTTGCCTGTTGATATTATAGTATACTTTATCGTAATCTTAAATCAGTAAATATATCTTTAAACTTTTACTTAAAAGCGCAAAAACCAGGGCAACGGCCCCTAAATCTATCCAAACCAGGTGTATACTTTTTAAGATGGAAGTACATGTTTTGCCCACTAATACAAAAGAGGTTGAAACTGAGGTTCATATGTGGAGGGGGAGGGGAAAGGTTAACTCCAAATTCCCCCGCAAAACGCAAAGTTTCTCCCCTTGCTAGAAAACCTGGGGCTGTTCATCTTATTCCCCGTTCCTTCCAGTGAAGGCAAAAGTCAGCGGGGGTTTGGAAAAGGATGAAAAGATCTTCGAAGGAAGGGCTTTAACCTTATAGGCGCCTATAAAGAAGTACGTGAGTGGCGCGTTTATGTGTTCTCCACCCCTCGTGGTATAAATCGAATCTCTCGACCCCTTGGTATCATTGCTGCTGTACCATGTCATATTTTACCGCAGTGGCACAGAACAGAGACTCCGAAACGCCAAGGGGAGGTCCCGCCGTGCGACCCTCTTCAAGCTCTTACCTCGTCTTTGTGCGGAAACAACGTCTTAAATCGATACGTCGTGGGTTTCGCATTTCCACAGCTGTCGATCCTCCAAACCCGATGCATTTTCACTGCGTCTGAAGGGTCCTTAAAACTTCCACCTGTCTGTCATGCACTTCAAAATAAGGCGAATCAATTGCCGTTATATGCGCTTTGGAGGCACAAGAGATACTTACCAGCAGAAGTAACAAATAAAAGATAATAAAAGACAACCGATCCTGCAACTGGCATAAGTCCATAAGTTTCCGGCCTCGCCGATAAGGATTATCGCCTTCACTGGTGCCATACCCTACCTGTGAAGTAAATAATCGCAGCTGTTTTCAGTTGTTCAGATATAATTGCATAAAGAAGTCTATGTGTAGAAGATTGTGACATGCTCAGAATGGAATGTCGAACTGTTATTAAGTTCTTCACAAAAGAAGGGCTTGCTCCAAATGAAACTAACCACCGATTATACGGTGTATATGGGGAAGCATCCCCCTCATATTCTACCGTAAAAGAATGGGCCGAGAAAACAGTGAAGACGAAGAGCATGCAGGTCGTCCTTGGAGGTGCTCCTGAAAACGTCGCTCTTGTGGAAGGAGAAATTATGGAAGACCAGCGGCTCAAAATTACAGAAATAGCAGCAAAGTTGGGTCTTTCTAAAACAACAGTCCTTCGAATTATTCATGAACATTTAAACATGAATAAGATTAGTGCAAGATGGGTGCCCAGACTTCTTTTGTCAGTCCAAAAGCAGCAACGGGTCATCTGTTGTCAGGCGTTTTTGGAACTCTACGTGGCAAGAGAGAGAAGTTCTGCAAATCATTGTTACAGGAGATGAAACTCTGGTCCTCTACTATGATTCGCTGTCCAAAAGAAAATCAATGGAATGGCATAAACCTGGCGAAGCACCGTCTCTAAAAGCCAAGGTCACTCAGTCAACCAAGAAGATCATGGCCACAATCTTTTGGGACTGTGAAGGAATACTCCTCATTGACTTCAAGGAGAGGAATACCACAGTAAATGGAGAGTACTATGCTGGCCTACAACACAGGCTACGTGCTTCCATTAAGGAGAAAAGACGAGGAAAGCTGAGTGGTGATGCGCGCCTTCCACGACAAGGCGCCTGTGCACACAGCTCTCGTTGCAAATGAAGTTGTGAAGAAATGTGGCTTCAAGGAGATCGACCATCCACCTACAGCCCAGATCTAGCTCCCAGTGACTATTTCCTCTTCTCAGAACTGAAGAAGAAAATTTATGTGAGACGCAGAAGAAGCCAAGGATGCTGTTTATCCGATTTTGTAGACAGGGCTTCTGACTTTTGGGGGGGGGGGATTGAAATGTTAAGTCAAAAATGTGAGAAGTGTATTGCAATAAAGGGTAAATATGTTGAAAAGTGAAATATAGTTTTTGTCCTTATCATACCTATATAATAGTTAGGCCGGAAACTTATGGACCTAGCCTATTAAAATGCTTCAAGAAAACAACTGTAACATTAAATATACAATATAAATTCTGCAAATAACCCGCGATATACAAAAAGGTGAAACACACGTTGTTATATATATATATATTCATTCTTCTCAAACAAAATCAAAACACAAAGTTGAATAATGAAACATAACCTTGTAAAAGTTGTGAACTCACATTATTTCTTGCTGAAACTTGTAAATCTTGAACCACTCCTCGCAGATAAACTCAAATTTCTTCATTATTGACGTGAAACATTTCTACAAGTTTCTGATATGGCATCCTCACAGTAATTACTTAACCAACAATGAGACAAGCTTGTTCCTCTCTTGTAAAACATTCTAATAGCATTATAAGTATCCTGAACCAAGTTTTAGCCATAGGTACCTCCCTTTGGGCAAGCATATTTATATTTTAATTTTATTGGACCTAATTTGAATATGAAACGTAAAGAAGTTCTTTTTACACCTTTAGATGTAGCTTTTCAGTTACTCAAACTAACTGGTAGTGTTTTTCTAGTAAGTTAATACCACAAAAGCTATAAATGCTTTTCCATATCTTTGAATTATGTTTTTACACATTAAAGTTTTGATACATAAAGGCCAAAAATTGTTTTCTCCTTATTAGAAGCCTTCAATCGCCTACAGGAAAAGAGAATAGCGCTAGACTCACTAATATACTTAAGTTAGCTCTAAGCAGTAAATAAGGAAAGAAAAAATAATAATCTGAAAGGCGTACTACAAAAGAAATATCCAAGACCTACAAGAAACAGCTGTTACGAAAGGAAGAGGCGTTTAAACTCGAAACAGAAGTTTTGCAAATAATGCATTGCAGTGCAAAATATTGAAATCAGACATTTTTATTAATAGGCGCGACACAATATTCCTAACAAACTAAGGAATTTTACCGCTTTAAGTGCAGTATTAAAGGGAGAGGGTTAAAGCAATACTTTTGTTTTATGTATATTTTAATATTTTGAATTTTCTGTTTATTTTAATATGATTTTCAATAATGTTCCTTGGTCATAACGGTTTTAAATACATTTTTAATTCAGTCACTGCAGAAGATCTTTTTTTTAATTAATTTCCCAAGTGCTTATTCACCTCAGGAACCATTTGCTCTAGAAGGCTGTGATTTGTTTTGAATGACAAAAATGGTTGTAATTCATAAATGACAGCGTTTGTTTCCATAACATCATCCTTTGTTGTTTTACATTCTTGAAAAGTTTGAGCTGGCATTTACGTCAAAAGATTAGTTTTTCTGCAATTATTGAAAAACGACATTTTTTGCACAAATTTTCCACCTGTCTAAGCAATCAATTTGAAACGTTTACCCCTTACTCATGATATTATTGTAATTATGTGGATCTATTATGATGAGTAGGACAAAATCTCACAAAGTTAAAAATAATTTTTGGAAAAAATTGCACCCAAACAATTAAAACTATTTTATAATTGCTGCAGAGTGATGATAAAGTAGTGAAAATAGATCATAAAATCTCAAATATGTGTATTTGCATGCTGTAAATGTTTCATTTTATTAGTTTTAATAGTCCTTGAGAAAGTGGGAAGTGAAGTTGGAAAATTTACCAATACATAGATAGGCCTTTTATATTCCCCTTAAAACATGGGGAAAGACAAAGATTTTTACTTAAGAAATTTTGTACATAATAAACACAATTCAAATAAATAAATAAGAGCTCATAAGTCACATTCTGTATATTATGACATGCTCTAACAGAAAGTATTAATGATGTTTTAATAACAACCCTGTAAACAGAACAGGCGCACGTACATAGCAATAAAACGAATTATTTTCAAAAACTTATAGAGAAAAATCTGGTCAATGATTTAATGAAAAACAGATCACACTTTTACAGGAAAATGAAGAAATTACCTTAACTAAAATTAGTTCAGACAATAAAATAAACTCACCTGTTTGAATAAGATATCATTTGATACAAACTCAATCTGTAGTAACAATGGTACACGACGTAAGAAATAAAAAGTATGCAGTATTAGTCTTTGCTTTAATCTGTTGAGTTAAAGTATTTAATTTATCTATGCTACACCAGTTATCTTTCTGCAATACAGTTTAAATAACCATTAAACAAATGTAATATTTTAGCAGTTACTTTTAAAATCAATGGATATTAACTGCATTAGAAAATATATACTTCAGACTTTAAATTACAGCTGTACATCAAACAAAACGACCATGGAGAGAATGGAAATAAGAGTTATACGCCCATAAGCTAAATGACACCATTTTTAAATTTTATTTGCTACCGCCACTTTCAAAGTATTGAACGTAAGTCAGCGCTTCTGTCACAAACGAAATGCATTTATGTGAGCGTCTGCAATTTCGCTTGTCAAATCTTCCTCCCTTCATCTACGTTTTCATCTTAGGGAAGAGAAAAAATCGTGCGGGCCAATAAGAAACAACCGCCATATTGTTTTTCGTGAGAAAACTGCTGCACAACGAACACGGTTCATGTAGCACATCTCTGGACATTTTATCCTCTCTCAGCTGCCTTATGTCTCGGATGTTCCACTTGAGGATTTGCCAGAATCACATTCAGTTTTAAAGGCCTTTTCTGAAAAGTATAAATCCATGTTCGGCCGTCCTTAAGTCGCTTGTATATTTGACAAGTTGAAACGGAAAATATCCGACTTAAAGCCCTAAATACTCATTGATAGCAGTTGTTTAACTATGTTATTTTAATAAGTTCATTTTCACATGTTTGTGTATTACGTAAAGGATATAATGCTCAATTTAAAGCCACAGACATTTAGTAGTAATAGCTATTAAACTATGCTAATTTAAGACGTTCATTTATGTATGTTATTGCGTAAGATAAAGACATAATCTTTGATTTTAAGCTCCGTACATTCTTAGAAAATATGCTTTTAATCATATAAACTTAATAGGTTTATTTGCACATGCTTTTATTTTAGGTAAGGGCTTTAATTTTCAATTCAGATGATAAATATTCGTTGGCAATATGTTTTAAATTGTATAAATCTATTAAGCTCATTTGTATAGATTTCATGT
Source organism: Metallyticus violacea (assembly GCA_030762175.1). Taxonomy (NCBI): domain Eukaryota; kingdom Metazoa; phylum Arthropoda; class Insecta; order Mantodea; family Metallyticidae; genus Metallyticus; species Metallyticus violacea. Next base: position 84,679,830 of record CM060844.1, read on the forward strand.
ATCAGATAAGGGTTATTACAATGTATGTCTTAATGGTTGTTTGTTGGGCTTTATGACAATACCGAATAATTAAATTGTAAGGAATCAAAGGAACACATACATAGCCAAGAATACGAAAAGATTAATTATACAGATAAGAAAAGTGTAATATTAAGTGAATCAACCAAGGCAAGCGTAACAACATTAACAATGTGTACCAAGAATGAAACACGAGACAGACAGCTTTCTTGCGACTAAATACAAACGAACGAATTTCATTCGCTTAGTATGTGTATGTTGAAAATATAATGTATTGTAATGTATAGTGTTATTAAAATACTTTTGTAATAAGTGACTGTTTATATCTCAAAATGTGTTAGTTATGTGGTGGATTCAGTCGATAGAAGAAGTGTTTTAAACTCCATTAACAGAAATCGTGGTTCTTACACCGTATAAAAAAACAGTAATAACATAATATAAAGAGAAGTAGCAATTAACATTTCGTGGAAGAAATCACAAAATTATTTGTGGTAAAAGGATAGGCATTACAAGTGTGAATTAATATTCATATACAGTTTTCGGGAGAGAAATATAAATTATAACACGTCTGTCTCGTATTTAGTCTGCGTATAATTATATCGTATACTGTTGTGATAATACAAAACATTAATAAACTCCGTAGACTTCTATCCATGTGATTTTGTTATATTTAAAATCCTTTCACCCCAGAAACATAAATCTGAAAAATCCAACTACAATATCAAACCCTGAACTAGCTGAGCATATTGTAGTAGTGTTAGTTACGTCTACGACGGCGACGTCAGTTAATATCATTATAAATTTGGCGTCCAACGTTGGGCAGTAGTGAACATCGACAGTGACATACGTTAAATTTCTGTTATAAAGTTTGTGAATGGACTGACATCGTCGCCAAATATTCATACAGTATTGTGCAAATTAACTTGAAAAACAGATTAGTTAATTTCATAAGTTATCCAGCGCTAATAAATTCCACACTGTATTATTGATACCCGTTTTTGAAATAGTTCGTTTTAGTTAATGTTTTATTGTTGTATTAGAAGTTAAACAATTTGCTTATGTTTCTAGATGTTTCAATATTTTCTTTAGAAAGCATAGTTTTATTCATAATGGACATCACATCTAAGAAGATAAATAAGGTCATAACGCTCATGAATTAAGTAATAAGACTTAGAGACACGTAGAAACTAAAAGTAGTTAAGGTTTGGGCGCTGTTAATGATATAATTAGAAGGAAAAATGAGATTGAATCAGTTTAATCATAAAAGAAAAGACAATATGGCCAAAAACGTTAAACGTCCAGGAAAGATGATGCCTATCTAATCAGTACCAGCAAAATTAATCCTGAAAATAACATTTTTGATTTACAAAACGATTTGGAGGCTACAGGGGTGAAAATCAATGCTTCTGCAGTGCGTAGGTGGCTTCTAGAAGTTGGAAGGAAAACTCGAAGATCTGTCAGAAAACAGCAATTGATGTGTTCTATGAAGAAAAAGAGATTGGCGAGGGCTAGAAAATATCAGAATTGGAGTGGAGAAGGGTCCTATTTTCTGATGAAAGTCATTATAAAGTGCAGGGGTTGAAGGTTTCCAGTGTAAGAAGTGATGGCGAGAAAATCTCGCTAAGCACAGCAAACAGACGGTAAAGTTTCCAACTGAAGATGTTATGTGGCGTTTTGCATTCACAGACACTATTGACGAAATGATGAACAGCGACAAGTACATCCCAATTTTAGTGCAAAGAGCCGCCCCATAACTGAAGAGTTTGGCAAAGGAACTGACTATTGAAAAGGAGATTTTTTCAGCAAGATCTTGTCACACGTCATGTATCGGAGAATTAAATACTTCATGGCGAAAATTGGTTTTCAGTGTTTGGACTAACCTGGAAAGTATCTGGATCTCAACCCTATAGAAACTTTTTGGGATGAGGATGAGTAACGCAGCACAAAGAAATGATGATTTCATGATCCACAAATAAGTTAAATATGTAAGAAATTCATTGACTGTATACGCAAAAAAGTGAATGAATAGTGTTTAACGCCCGTTTTTGCTACAGAGACACCTCAAGCAATGGACACTGATGATACATGAGATGAAATGATACAATGGGAAAGGATTTTTTTTAAGAAAGGAATCGTTGCAGGCCTAAGTTTAGGGTACCTCCCCGGCATTTGCCATTTATGAGGACTGAGGAAAACTTCAGTAGGGAGGACGGTCCTGGCGGGATTCGAACTCCAGACCTGCCGCTCACGAGTCCGAGACTTAACGACCTCGGCCACCCGTGACGGTCAACAAAAGAGTGAAAATGGCAATTAAGGCCAAGGGTGCGCACATTATACTAAAAATATTGTTCAGCAAAATTAATATTGGAAATTTTATGAAATAATTAAAAAATAGAAGTATATATTTTCATATTAATTTGCATAAGGGTGTGCTTTGTTTAACGTTTTGTTTCTCTATACAGACATGCTTTTCTCTCACATCGAACATTGCGAAATCGCAATGTAAGGAAACACTGCAATAGAAAAATGCTCGCACAAGGGATGCCAGAAATGAAGCCCACCAAAGCGCCAGTTTAGGCATGCAAGGCGAACGTTAGGGCCAGAGCGCAACGGGTGCTGCCACTATCACATGTGGGCTAATCCATGTGAAATCGGAGTGGTTTATCACTATTAGTTTCTATGCTAAAAGGTGTATTTTTAAACTTTTGAAATAAATACATTTCGCAATATATAAACCATACTAATACTAAGTTAAAGCTCTTAACAAACTCTTTGCTGTGCATATCTCTTAATTATATTATTTCGGCCCAAAAAGTTGTTTTTGGAATTAATTTTTTTTTCATTATCTGGCAGTTATTTTAAAATATTTTTACATCCCGTATTGATTCTTTATTTATATAGTATAACACCTTTCAATTACTGGTATCTTTCGCAGGAAACTGAGAAAATAAATCCGGAATCAAACAACAATTGTTTTAAAACCACTTCCTCTCTCCCGCAGTTTCTCCAATGAATGCACGATGTACACTCATGCAGTGGGAGTGTGTAAACAGTTCACTGCAGTGCAAGCTAAGTCTCAACAAGAAAGGCCACTCGCAAGCAAATCTCCGCTGTGCACTAAAATACATTTTTATATTTAAAAGTTTGTAATAATTATTCTATATTTATCACACATTTCAGCATTTTAAAGTAAATTCAGCTCTTGAAAATGCATTATAAAGATATGAGACCCCCTTGGTTAAATAAATAAATATTGGTTTATACGTAAAGAACGTTTAAAAAATGAAATAGTGTATAATTTTAATATGTGTTTCTGCGGTGCAAAGTTCAAGATATAAAAATACACTGTAAATGGGGAGGGGGGTCGATATTTTTCAGAAATTCTTATTTCTTGATGCTTTTATATTTTAGAAATACAATGATTTTTAAAACATATGAGGTCAATTGTTTGAACGTCTCGTTCCATTTGAGATGTAATGTCCCTTATGCAATTCGAAACAGAATTGCATGGGTTTGGTGGATGATCAGTGCATCTTGCTTTAAAAAATGCATACAGAGACAATAGGTTGAAGGTGGATGCCGAAAATTGGAACTGAGCCAGCTCTTAAGTTTCGAAAAGTTTTCTCGTTTCCATATCTCGCACTGTAGGGCTGCTGCAGAGCATGTGATGGAATGGTTGGAGGAGACCCGAGCACTTTCCAGTGTGTTTCTGTGACACATTTTGTTTTATATGCGTCATAGACATTCACAAAGGTACATGATATATTGCAATGAATCATAAAGTTCAGCTAGTATTGCTGTGCTACGTCTGTAAACTTGTATTTGTGCTCTGGCGCTAAAATTTGTCCTGAATCTGGTCATGCACTTTGTAAGTGTGCCAACATGATTACTTGTTATATAAAATGTATAACAAGTAATATCACCAGAGAGTCTAAGACCCTCAGTGATATTTATTAGGACAGTTTCATGAATAAAAATAAGAATGTTGGCTTACAAAATTGTAATAATTGTATATTTGTATTTAACCTTTTCAAGCAAGCGACAGAAGTATACCGAATGTCAATAATGTCAATGGAGAAGAGTAAAACTCGGTTTAGGACTATTTCATGAATAGAAATATATATATTTGAAATTTGCGCACTTGTATAAAATGTTATAATTATCTATTGAGAAACTGTGAGATTCAAATGGACAAAAGTCAACTATTACAATCGCTACCGTTCGATTTTCTAATACCAATTGAAAGAGAAAAATAAACATACAGCGTCTCTATTTTTCTTTATGTTCTGTGGTTTGAAGTTCCTAATGAAAAGATCAATTTGCACATGTAACACATCAACAAAACGCTTTGAAGCACCCTCCATTTTGCTTAATGGTTGTCGACTGTCCATGCTTTTGTTGCTATCAATAGTTATAGCAAAAACAATCAGTGATGCATGTTCAGGAATTACATAGTGGAAGTATAGAATTGACTAAAATGACCAAAAAACAATTGCACATCGCGTGATAAAACGGATTTGATGATTATTTTCGATAATTTCACTCTGTAGCTGGTCAAAAATCAAAATTTTGTTTCGTTTCCTTAGTCGATTTTAAAATGACGTTACATGAATGAAGCAGTCTAAATAATATAAGCAAATAAAAATAAATTAATGCTAAGAAATGAACATAATTTAGTGGGTTAAACCAATAATTTGCCCAAGGACTTTGTTTATGAAAGGGAAAAAAGAAATTTAATTGTAAAAATATTTTAGGAAAAATTTAATTTTCGGTTGCGTTATCGACACAGAACTGTAGTCGTAACTCCAAAAAGACCTTGCGAGTGGTCAACACTTGTTTAGCTGGACTAATATACCAAAATATGGTTATTAGTTTTTCGACTGTAGGTAATCGACACGCCTCAAATATGAACACAATTTTGAATCAGCCGAACGCACTGAATGTGCATGCGTTTAACATTGCATGTATAATAATTGAGATTAGCCTTGCTCATTGTAATGAGTGGCGAGGCGAACATGAAACGGAATTCTATAGTGTGTTTTGGATAGAAAACAATGTGATCCCTACGTGTATGTGCGGAGCAACAGTCCTGTAATGTGAGCTGATAATTAGTTGTTGCAGCAGAAAATAGCGCCAATAGTAAACATTTTGTTGCTTTTAATCCGTGGTACTGCATGGAAACTAAAGCAGAGCCTTTTAGAACGATAGAAATCTGTGGGCCAAATCAGTGGCAAGATTCTTTAAGTTTTGTAAGCAATTCAAAATGTTCTTAAATTGGATTTGTGTTTCTCCAATAATGGACGTTCTGTGGTAATGTATTTTATACTAGGATTATGTATATAAAGCATAAAAACTAAACTTTCTAATTATATTTTTATCAATATTACGAAATATTTTACAACCGTTCTGTGCCCAATATTTATAAAATATATATCTAAACTTAGATTGCTACTTAGAACAATGAATTTTGAACAAAAGAATGGCGGTTATCATATCCAAACAGAGAATTTTGTACGAAAGTGATATACAAGATATTTTATTCTACTAATTAATTTTAGCGTCTTTTATAAAAATTCAAGCGGTGCTAGACTATCCACGTATTTGTAATTAGAAATATAAATAGAAGTTTGTGTTAGATGTTAAAGTATACAATGATCAAATTTATAATATTATAAATATTTGCCAATATGTTCTACACCCTATAAACATAAACATGAACGTAAAAGGAACCATTGAAAGACAACGTGATTAGGAAATAATAAAACACATGAATTTAACAGATTATAATTACCCTTTTATTTTAAAAATATTAAGAGTTTTGCTATAGTGAAACAATTTAGACTAAATAAATAATTTTTTTCCCAAAATATACAGAAAAATTTTGGTTCCATATTCATTTTCATTTGGTACATCAAATTTAAAAAATTAAAAAAAAAAAAAACCGAAAGTGCAACAGGTGCTAGGTGATCTAAACTGTCTTTAATATCAAACTTGTCATGTCAATACATTTTCACACTTCATAATCAGCAAAAACCAAACATCGAGTCACATTTTGTGAGTTCCATTCTAAATCATCGTACTTTGCGTAACATCTGAATGACTGCTATAACTTGACCGTTTTATTTCTATAATTCTATCTTAAAGACGAGGATGACAGAGTGTTTTAAGTTTTAGGTAATGACATGTTTAAGTAGGTTAAGGAAAGTTTAAAATATATATTCTTAGAAATTGTAAATTGAACTTACTGCTTATATTAAATCAACCAGAACATTTAAAGTAAGGAAAAAAAAAAATAAAAAGAATAGAATAAATTATTTTTAATTAATATATCATTCTAAAACCATTATATTCTTTTTCTAGTTTTCTTAAAGTAATCCTTTTTGATTTTAATTTGTTTCAGTTTGTCTTCTAACATGCATTATAAATAGTAAATGTGTTTATTTATGCCTGTATCCCTTACTAATGACATAAGAAAGTTTTTCAGCATAAATATTATTTTTATAGTGCAAATTAAAAACGATGAAATTAACATTAACATTTGTGCTTTTAAAGGAGTAATAAAACGCATTTTTAATGGACGTTTTTTTCTTCTGGCCACATTAGCAATTATTATTATTTATTGGTATCACATGCATATGTTTACATTTTGACTTTCTTATTCTGCAAAGAGAACAGAAGCATCTTCCTTTAAATAAAGTTAGTAATATGACATTTTAATTTTGGACAAGCAACCAAAGTTTACTGCTGGATGGCATTGAAACTTTGAAACCTGCACACTGCATTATGCTGATATTCTATTGCCATAATGTTATGCAAAGCATGTTCCGTATCATTTAGGTGCAAAAAATACGCCCAGTATTAACAAGCATGCCTCGGGGAGTGAAACGCGACTAGGTCTGCTACAGATTTCCTGACAAGCGAGATGTCGACGTACGGGCGTCAAGTTCACAAGAACGAAGGAGTTCCCGAGAGAGTACCAAGGAAGGGATATCGACCTAGTCTTCTCGGCCTGGGAACATCCCTCCCTCCCCAAAGTTGAGGAAGGGAGACGTGCAGCAATCAAATTACTACTGCAAGGGTGGTGTCTCGCGGGTATCAGTGGCGTGCAAACCAACCGACTGCTTCCGTTTCGGAAGAATGTTCAGTGATTCCTAGTTTACAAATAGAATGATGGCAACATTTCACGTGATCTTGATGAAGTGTGCAAATAATATTTGGATTTAATACGTTTAAATATGAAATATTTTAATCTAAGGCTGAACAGCAAAATAAAAATAAATTTATAACGAAGAAAATATTAAAATCAGACATTATGCAGATATTATCACTCCTATCTGCCTACATTAAATTTAAAAATTTTCAGTAAAAGTCAAGGATGAGAGGTTGTTCAACATTAATAATATTTTCAGCTTCAGTAATTGATTGAGAATCGATTTGGATACATGTTATTAAGGAAAGCAATTAATACAAACGTTAAGATGCAATTTATGAGAAATAATGTAAAATAATGAATAACAAAGCATATAATTAATGGAATATAAAGCTTATATTATTATACTAAAATTACTATTTCAAATAGAAGAAATAAATGTGCATGTAGGGAGAATAGGGGCTTAGGGGTACTTATTGCCTGCAATTATGATTAACATTTAAATTGATGAAGTCACAAAACAGTGACAGACGAATCTTAATACTAATTATAATATTAAATTGAAATATTTATTGTGTGTAGGCAATCAGGTAAACTTAACATTTCCATATATAACTCTATAGATCTAGTTTTTCACCGAGCAATGCTGTTAAAATGAAAAAGATTAATTAACATGATTTTTTTTTTCAAATTAAATTTGTAGTCATTTGAAGCCAGACCCCTTGAGTAGTTCCCACTTCTGCCACACTGCAGGGCCAGCAGCACTGTGCACGGTCATTCAAAATGGCCACTTGTCGAGGTATTCGCCCATCAAGCAATTATTAGCTACCTGCTCCTGAAGGGTATGTCAGTAATCCATGCCGATATGAAGGACGATACGCCATCCTATAAAACCTCGCGAGATTCGAGAGATAAGTTACCGAATTCAAAAGGACAGGACATCCATTTCTGACGAACAACAAATTTGACCACAGATAAAATAGTGACTATTCATGATATCATCCTGTAGAATAGGCGTTTGATAGTGAAGACCACAGTGTAAACATGACAAAGATAGACATTTCACAGCCATATACTGCTAATCTTAACGATTTCTTGGATATTCTGGTCATCAGAAGAAAAAAAATGGATCCCTAAATCGACTCAGAGACCCGGAGACAAAGACCCTATGGAAACATGTCGGGTCACCACCTCCGATGAAATTTCTCAAGCCTCAAAGGAGGTTATCTTGTTTGATTTTCTCCGTATCTGAGCAAACAATCAATTCCGAATGTTGTTACGTGTTTCAGAAATAGGGAGATGAAGCATGCTGGAAAATTTGAATGTGAAATGATCATTCTCGCCAAGGCAATGCGCCCTGTCACATTGCCGATGTCTCCTTGCAGATAACCCATGAATGTGACTTTGAACTGCCACCTCACATATCCGACTTTCATTTGTTCCAAACGACGCTGTCATAGATGCTTTTGTGAATGGCGTAATGACCAAGAAAGCTTCCTTCCGTTCCTTCAGTGTTTGTTCTATGCTGTACACGCATACTCTGCACATGTATGAAGGACCAAAGTGACTTATGGCTACAAATTCAAGAAACCTGGGATGCTGTAGCCTCTTGTCCATACTACTGTAGAAATCTGATGCCATCTATGACCAGATGATTGAGGGTAGTTATACATACTGAGGGTTCTTACACGATATCAATTTGTGTCCATTTCTCAACGTTCCTTTTAGAAGATAATTTTTTTCTGCTCATGTATTTATTTAATTATTTGCAAAGAATACGATAGTTTGCGATTACGTTTTTGTGTGTGCATAGGTTATGACATATAAAACTTAAACAACATGTAAAAATTCCGAGGGTGCCAAAAAAAAAGTACACATACTTTCATATAGATGTCTATTTCATATATTTCAAAGTTGGACCGAAAAAAACAGTAATACAAACATTATGATAGCTTTGCTACGTGACAGGTAAATCAACAATGAACAAATGAAGCCAAGTTTATTGTATGATATTCTATAAACAGATGTGACTCACATGCGTTGCTACAATAAAATGGAGTCAAGATTATCGTTTAAACAGCAGAAAGCAATTTTAAAGTGGTATCGGAAAACCGAGAATGCTGTTGAAGTTCAAAGGCAATTGGATCAAGAGGTTTCCGGATCTAACTCCGCTGGACTTCTACCTATGGGGAACTCTTAAGGATGCTGTATACCGTAGAAAACCAGCTACACTGACAGCACTTCGGGGAGAAATTGAAACAGCATGTGCTGCAATCGCTGAGGACACTTTCGTAAACGTTCAATGTACCCAGAAGTGTATCGACGCCGGTTATGGGCATTTTGAGCAATCGTTGTAACTGTAAAGGACTAAGATGATTAGTGCTCATTATTTTTTGTTTTATGAATTCAGTTTTGTTATGTTAACACAGTTTTTTTCCCCTTTGCTTGAGGTGTATATATATTGGCACCTCTATATATTTGGTATATTGAAAATTAAATTTTTGTATTTATTAAATTAATTCTGCATTCTGAATTAAACTTTATTTGCTTACTATAATTTAACGGATAGACAGGATAACTTACATTCAGCACTTGGGACACGCATTCAGGAGGTTCCGGAATCACATCCCTTGGGTCAGCTTTGGGATTTTTTGGTGGTTTCCCTTGGGTCATGGATTTGATTGCTACATTCTATTAATGTTCCTGTATCTGATTCCCTGTAATTAATTTTCTTGTTTAACGTTCCAGATTGCAAGGCGGGACTATGTGGGTTAGAGCTGAGCAGCAGAATTTGCTTGCTGAGAAAACTGCACTGGGTTTAGTGAGACAACAGTTCCTCCGAGGGGCTTAAACTTCTAGAAGGGGGAGCTCCACCAGCGTCTAACGGATCAACAAAACAAATGGAATCTGGGAGCGTTAGAGACCCCATTTTTGTTTGTACCTGTCGCTCTGTGAACCTGGCCACCTTCCGTATCCCTCACCTCACCCCTTCCTCCGAGAAGTTCTAAAGGCTCCTGTTGGGCTTCCGTGCCTGAAATCCTTCTCCGTCACACTTAATCAATACTTAACCTAGCATTTTCTGACAACTAATTTTTGTATTGAATTGCTTCAAAGTGTTTTCACACGCTATATATTTTACCCGACTAAGCTCATATTTTCAGCAGAAGAGCTTTTATGTAATCTTATTAAATTCCGTGTACCCAAAATTAATTTTTGTTTTTCTATACCTGTTTTACCATTTCCTAAGCTGGTTTGTTTTTGAATTAGAATATATTTGTCTATATCTTACTTTATTATTCTAGTTTATAAGCTAACTCACAATCTTTTACAGTTGTTAAATTTTAGCCATTTATTTTTCGAGCCTAGGTGTATAGATTGAGTATTTAAGTGTATTATGCTTAAGTTTATAAAACCTCCATCACAATATAGCACGGTAAACATAATTTATGTTTTAATTCTGTATTTTGAGATACGCCCCTCAATCCATGTGCTTACAAATTTATTAGCTATATGAATTATTGATTTTTAATCCCCTTCTGTATATAACAATACTTCATATTGTAATCTCATTTAGTTAAAGGAAAAATATTCACACTTAAAATTTATAAAATGATGCTGGTGTTCACATATGTAAACAATAGCCTCCAAACAGAGTTTTCATTCTGAATATTCATTGCTTAAAACTTCTTTACTGTAATAATATAACATTGCAAAAACTGTTAGTATGTTTTCATTTAATGAAACGTTAAACACGTGAAATTACAATCTCAGAGGACTCTGCAACCGACAACTTCCAGCCTGTTTAATTTGATCCGGCGCATTACAACAAATCTTCCTTAATACTTCTAGACTACAATAAACTGGAACGTGTTCCAAGGATTAGAATGTAATCCTTCAAATTATAGGGCACTCTTAAAGTCCGTTGTGTGCTAAACTATCACAAAAAAAAAAACAGAGGCATACGTTCTCTTATGCTGCACTTCCCCTTCTCTTTGGTACAGATACTCCCCTTGATATTATCACGCAAATCATTTGCACCCTTTTGAACCCAACTGTCTCCCCTATAAGCCTTCACCTTCCATCTTTCCATTACTACAACACATCCGTCAAGCTGCCAGTTGCAAAGAGCAGGGAAAAAGTGAAAACCTTACCGGAGCCATGACGTGCATCATAAAACGAATGCTAGGGTTGGATTGGTAGAGGAGGACATTAGAGTAATTGAGTATCTTGGTTCAATAACGTCCTAACTGCCATTTGAAAGTTCCCTCTATCGCGAGTTCTTACCTTCTTATGTTTAATATATAATTAATACTACTTACAGTAATTAAATGCTTTCTTCAAACAAAATGTGCTTATTACATACAATTGAAATTTAAATAAAAATAAAAACGTTTGAAACATTTAAATAAAACTGCAGACAAATCTCTACAGTGATCAATTATATGAAATGAAGTAATTAATGATCAAGTATAAATGAAATATGATATAAAACAATTAGTCCGTTATGGGCAAACCTCGGGTCGCGGGTTCAACCCCGGACGGGGTCGGCGGTGTTTTTAAGGGCAAAAAATCCTATGTATGGCTACCTTCGGATGGAAAGTAAAGCTGTTGGTCCCGTGTCGTTGATTTACGGCATGTAAAAGAACTTCAAGCCAGAAAGAAGAAGCCTCTGAGTAAAAATTATCGGTCTTTTCAGCCCTCATGGGACGCTAACCAACAAAATATGTTAAAATGCGTCATTAAGTAAACCAAATAATAATCTAAAACAATTAAGTTCTTTTTTTTTTATGGACGCTTTTTAACATCTCATTTCATGAGCGTCCCATTCAATTCAGGGAGTAAAACGACCGACAAATTTTGCTCAGAGGCCTCTTCTTTCAGGCTTGAGGTTCTTTTACATGCTCACGGGACCCACGGATTTACTTCCCTTCCGAAGGAAGCCATACTTAGGATTTTTTTAAGCCTGAAAAAATCCTTCGACCCTGACCGGGATTGAACCCGCGATCTTGGGTTTAAGAGGCAAGTATGGTAACCACTACACCACCAGGACGGACAAGAATTAAGGAAAAGATATAAATGTATTACGGGGCTTTCATAGCATTGTTCACTAAAATAATAATAAAATTTTAATTATACACTCTTACAATTACAGGAATATGCAGTATAGCGTGTCTTTAATAAAGAGGTAATGTTGACAAACTAGTGGTCATCAACAGAGAATAAGGTAAATAACGACGATAAATGAAGTTTATGGCGATTATAAATGCTTTAATAGTAAGGTTTTATTTCATATAAGCTAAACAGTTAACATACAGGGTATATACTTTCATATACAGAAAAAAATACAGTACAATGAAATAATCATTAGAAAAATGTTTCTTAACACGGAACAGACTTTTCTCCACTTTCAAAAAGCACACAAAACATTAAAAAGTCCTTATTTTAGGCCAAAGTTATATAAGGGACGAAGAATTGATGAAATGAGTGCATAATTAAACCTGGAGCTCACAACACTTAAAATTACCTAAACTTACAACACTGCAGAGGCAGCTTTTCCCGGGGTAAAATAAAATTTAGGGGAAGTATAGGGAAGAGAAATAATTATAAAACCAATAAATGCGTTTATTAATAAACTACACTTTATGGACGTCAAAGGCAGTGGACACAGATGCTGATTGATACATTACATGATACGATAAACTGAGAATGGGATATTTTTGGGAGGGAAGAAAGCGTTTCAAGACATTTGCACCGCTCAGCAACCCTGTCACAGCCATCTCTCACCTTGAAGTAATTGATGAACAAGAAGAAGAAAGATGCGCTAAAACTATCATCTTAAGTTGGCAGACCGACAACGTATGACAAAATATTTGCAACATCTCACTTTTGTTGGTTCAAAACCTGTACGAAATTCACTATTATATCGTTCAAGAGTAATGTACACAAACGAGGTACATTATTTTGTAAAGTGAAAAACACAACTTTACTCTATGTAAATTTTATATTGACAAAGAAATAATGTTCCCTTTTTTACTGTCATTGTCAAAGAAGCTACTGATATAACAGAAAGAAAAAAAATCCCAATGTGGAATTATTGTTAGACTTGAAGATGCTTTAGGGAATATTAAAGAATATTTCCTGAACTTTTATGACATTCAAGACATTCATTTATTTTACGTAGAAAGCCTGCAGAGTTAAACATGACATGTTAAGAGTATTATAGAAATGCAAAGATACTTAGCATTTTGTAATAATAATACTCTGCTATTTTTCCCCTTACTTGGCCTCCCTATAATGTGAACCACTAATAATGATTATGTAAAATTAAACGTTTAATTCATTATAAGTAAATATTGTACATGGACAATAAATAATTGTGTATTGCATTTTAAGAAACTGTACTTATAACTTAAGTGCCGCAAATGACAACACGACTATGCAATGCACGCCGACGCTTCAGAAAACCTCAAGATAGGTTCTAATACTTAAAGGCAGTTTCACTCTATAGTTCTAGGGGTTAAAAGATGCCATTACCCAGGTATCCCTTAACACCATATAACCTACAATAGCATTTTACATTAAAACCAAATATACCAGAGTATATAAAAATACGAAGGCATTTGCAAAAATAATGATATAAAATCGTTTTCCATGTTTCTTATAGCGTTACTTTCATATTTAATACTTCTGAGCTTAGGGAATTACTTAATTGGGAGGCGTGCATTGAAATGTTGGCATTTTTTGTGGTTCTTATAGCGTTATTTTCATATCTGATACCTCTAAGTTTGGGAAACTACTCAATTGAGAGGCATGGAATGAAATGTGGGCCTTTTTCATGGTTCTTATAGCGTTATTTTCATATTTAATACTTCTAAGATTGGAGAACTACTCAATTGGGAATGAAATGTCGGCGTTTCTTATTTTATTACGGCGCAAAAATCTCTCTCCGATTGCAGAACTCATTTTGTAGCCATTTGTAGTTGGTCCGCTATTGCACTACAGCACTCAATTGAATACTAAGAAGGTTGGCGAAATGGATGTCTGTCTATGCCATCATCCCCTCTGCTTCGCGAGTTTAGCACATATGCACCGCCAGGATTATGCCCAAGAAACGCAGCTGTGTTAAGCATCATTGCCTCATAATATTTTATGGGGCCAGTGCCTTACAATTGGCGTATACATTATGGAGGAGGGATGTTTCTTTTGTTATCATCTTCATCGCACGATATCATCATCATGAACGTAACCATTTATCATCGGGCTTAATCACGGACATTAAGTCACCAGGAGTCAGTGTTTAGCGCTCCCCTTCGAAATGTTTAGTGGCCTCGGGTTCACAGTTTGGACTGTTAAGTATAAAAAGCGATTTTCGAGAGCAGATGACGAATCGGTTAGCGGATGGATGAAGTATAGGAAGCGCGAGGGGTTTAAAAACGTTCGGGCGGGCTTTACGTGGTATTATTTAATGAGTGTGATGAAGATTTCATGATGTCACTGGGTTTCGTACATACGCGGCAGGGCAGATTATGACATGTTCCCTCTGTACCGCTAATATGAGGCCTTTTTATATATTTTATGAGACAACCCCCCCCCCCGGCCAAATCAATGGGTTACAAGTTTAATACCTCGTGTTCGTTTATAGTATCTCTAAACCGATTATGTTCTGTTCTTACCATTTGATTTATAAGGCATTTCCGGAAATTATCCATACATTTTGAAACTTAGTTTTTGTTTTCAAAATGTATTATCGCATTACCAATTACCTACTAGGTCTAATAGGAAATTTCCTCTTTTACTTTACCGCAGGCTGTCTTTATGTCCATCATACAAGGTCTCTGTTAATAGAAACCAAAACTTGCTACCGGACGAGGTAAGACACTTTGGATTATCGATAATGCTGTACTGTTATTCAATTGTTCTTAATGTAATGTAATATAAATTAAGGTATGTCAACGTTTAGCATTTTATTCTGATACAATTTACAAGTTTTATTTCCTGTATAACTTCCAAAAGTTAATTTCTGGTTTATCAATACCGGACTTGGGTATTGGTAGCTAGACTAAAACGATTTTTACTTAATGCAAGGTTATTACCTCACTAATAAGTCCGATCAAACTAAGGAAACCTGTTTTTTTTTTAAATGTAGATACCATTAAAGTGGAGATTTATTGAAAGTGCTAAGAAAAATATAAACTACAAGGAGTCTAGCCCATACACTGATGGTTTTACACTAATTCTTTATCTAAATTCTAAATAATTAAATAAAACACAAATTTTCCACCTAGATTGCATCAAGCCCCAGTCCCCGGTTCATCAGCAGTAGCCTACTGGAATTCCAGGAGACCAGTCTCAGACCCAACCCAGGGGACTAAATTGAAATATTTCAATCACTGTGCCAATACCATTCATTTATCAGCTAGCTACAGTCTCTACAAACTATTAATTCTTTTATCTCTCAAAAGACACCATTGATGTGTAACATGCAAACGGAAGAAATAAGCTTGTACTTTACGAGTCTGAAAAAAGTGCATAGATTAATGCTGAAAGAAATCGCGCCTGTATAAACGAAGATATTAAAGTTATTTAAACTTAACCTTAAAACTAAATGTATTAAGGAACATGTTAATGAATGCAAGATAGGAAATACTTACTAGGAAGTGGGCATCCCCCAATAGCCCTCCTTTTGTGGTAGTAAGAGTAAAAGGGAAGATTAAGTAGATAACACTGCCGTTATTCTAACGTAGGGTAGCGTTGCTGATGTAGAAACAAGTACGCTGGGCGGAGTACGTGGGGAAAGATGTTCAAGCGTATCTTCATTAATTCTGTACATCATATCATCAGCGCATGCGGGGGAGTGAGCAGGTGTTGACCGGAATTTCCTTAGGCTTTGGCGGTAGTCTTGGAATGAGAGCTGCTCCTAGAAATTGATGCCTTAATATGCTCAGAAATCACTCCGTTGAGATCTGGTGGTCTTGCAGAGACTTCTGGGTCGACTCTGGTTATTGTGGTTTCCAAGTGCCGGGAGACAAAGTCCTGTCTAGTGTGGATACTTGTTGAACTGTTTCCTGTACGAGTGCTTCTTCTAGAGTTGCTGGATCCTGTTAATTAGCATATCTTGAGCTTCCAAGAAATGTCGAAGAATGTGCTGGAATCAGCGGCTGCAGGTGTGGTGTCGACGCTTGGCCAGGAACTGCGATGGTGCAGAACCGGAGTCGGCGGCTAAGGTCGTGCTGAGTGTAGGTACAATCGGATTAGCGCTACCGGGCCATAGTATGCGCAACAGAGCCTGCATGGGCAGTTCAGCTGCCAACAGATGTCCCGCAATCAGCAGACCGTGCTCAGTAATTCTAATATGGTCAGTGTCTTCCATTAGAATAAATCAAACCAATGGAAAGGACTCTTTGTCAGAGCGGATCCTGATTAGCTCACTGCAAGGATGTAGGACTCAGAGTAGTTCCTCGGGACCTTGCCAAGACAACGTAGTAGTTTTGAGTTGCGTGTGCGGCCGGCTTTGGCTGCAAGCTACTGTCAAGTGGAGAGTTGGCGGATGTGCTGGAGCGGCAGCTGGCTGTGGCATTGGTTTATTGTTCTGGTTCGTGGTTATCCCTCCTTATACCTCTTCCCACCAGCCGAAAAAGCAGTGTAGGTAGTATAAAACATACATTAGCCGGTTTTTATTGGGCGGGGAATTTAAAACGGTAGCTGGTGGGCAAACATATCTCTCCAAGTATATATTTATGGCTAATATCCTAATATCCTAAAACAAACTTAACCTAACCTAATCTAACTTAATCTTAGCTAATATTTATTATCATAAGAGATACTCAAGAAACCTAAGCGTAATCTTGGGATTACATTTAAACATTTTAACCATATCTGTAATCCATAACATTCAGAAAATGTAGTCCCTAGGTTAGGTTTAAGTTAACGACTTCATAGTGCTTTTACATGCCTATAGTCGTGACGTGGGGGTGAGTAGAGGTGAGAGGTGTAATGGAAAAGACTTAACTCGCTTGGCTGACTTGTTTATTAGTTATTTGTATCACACTACACACCCTTGGGTGTTCAGTGAACTTGGTTACCAGTCCCTCCATGACGGAGTTCTTACCTTTGGGAATGTGTCGGCCGTTGTAGGAGGAAGAGCCGATGGAGCTTGCAGGAGCGGGTAACTAAAGGCGAGGCCCAGCAGACGAGAGCGTGGTAGATGAGTCTGGGAGCGCCATCAGTGAGTTCTACAACTTTTTGCTTGCCTATGGGGGTCTCTTCATTATTACGTCGTCTTTACCAATCATGTAGTGCCATCGCCCTAGGTTGGAAACATATCAACCAATGACAGAACATTTGAGTAGGTGTTCCAGATGCTTCCAAGCGACGATGAGTCTTGGGTGCAGCATGGCTTCTTTTGTAACTAGGCGGAAGGTAAAGTCCCTTAGGGCTAGTCATAGGAAGTGGTTAACCAATTGTTCCTTGTAATATCTTTGTGCTTTCTCAACCAGCAATGTTAACATAGGTTAAAGAATATTTATCCTTATGATTGCGTCCCAAAAATATATAAATTTAGTAATTTATGATGCTGCGTAACGGTGTATGTGACAATACTGGTGGAGAAATTAGCATAATGAAAGTTGTAATAGTGATGATTCTGTTTCAAGTACCACAGTACCATTTAGCGCAGGAATGTAGTAGGTGTAACACGCTTTATTTGGATAGCTTAGGCCTTAGGGCGAAGGAATGGCGTCTCTGCTCGGTATGCATATAAAACTAGTATATTTTCACGTAAAACAAGTCGGTCCTGGTGGTGTAGTGGTTACCATAAACCTAAACCCAAATTCGATTCCTGCCAGGACCGATGGGGCGTAAAAGTCCTAAGTATGGCTTCCTTCGGAAGGGAAGTAAAGCCGTGGGTCCTGTGTCGTACATTTACGGCACGAAAAAGAACCTCAAGCCTGAAAGAGAGGCCTCTGAGCAAAATTTGTCGGCCGTTTCACGCCCTGAGTTGAAAGGGACGCTGATGACCTGAGATGTTAAAGAGCGTCCGTAAATAAACCAAAATAAACGTAAAACAACAATTAAAAACAGGGTGCTATTTGTGAATGTGCAAAACTTCATAAAACCTTAATGTATTGTGCAGTGGAAGTGATATTACAGTCTTTTAAAAAGTAGAGGAAACGTGTTAATTGTGTAAGCACGCTCTTCTTTGCTTACAATTAGACGATTTTATTTGGCAAATGAGTAGTGGTTAGATTTTTAGGTGTAGTAGTACTAGCGATATTTGTTGCAGCATATATAAAAATTTACTATCTAACATAAATAAAATAAAACCTATTAAACTCTTTATTACAAAGTAATGGATTTGTTTCCCTCTTATGAGATACATTTTCGATCTATAGCACGGTACAGTTTCTCAGCATTTTTCTCCGTGGAGATGCATCGCAGAGAGAGAAAAGTGGGTATGTTTCTTGATTTGAGTTATATTTATTCTAGCATTGATCTGTATGTAAGTGCTTATTTTAATTAATGTCAGATTTAGTGAATGATTATTACTGTGGTATATACAGTAGATTCAAATAAAAAGTATTATTTAATATAACAACTGTGCATTGATTAAATATGTCTTAATGTTGTAGATTGAATTTGGTGGTATTAAGAATAATTGATCTGTTGGGAAACAAACAAGTATCCTAAATCCCTTAACAAACAGAAAAACATTCCATATGCCTTTATATACATAAACGGAAGAAAAAAAGTTACTCGTAAAGAATAATACAGCTAAAACAACAAAAACTAGAAAAGGAGAAATGAACAAAACACTGCCGTAAACATATAAGCAAGTAACCCAGAAATAGAGATAGCAGAAATCTTTTTGCACAAAGCGCGGTTACTATCGGGTTTAAATATTACATTTGAATATTCCTCTTTTTATTATTATTATTTATTTATTTATTTCTCCTTCCCCCGCCTGTGGTGCCTCAGTAGTAAAAACGGGCGTTAAACACTACTAAAAAAAAAAAAATCTCCTTCCCCATGCATTTACCTTTGTAACTTGTTTACTCCTTTTACGGTGTTTAACGCCCGTTTTTGCTACAGAGCCACCTGTAGTTGGACACTGATGACAAATGTGATGAAATGATATATTGAGAAAGGATTTATTTTTAAGGAAATAACACGTTCCAGGCTTAAGTTTAGGTACCTCCCCGGCATTTGCCATGTATGAGGACTGAGGAAAACCTGGAAAAAAACCTCAGTCAGGGAGGACGGTCCTTTTTTTTTAAATTTATTTATGAACGCTCTTTAACATCTCAGGTCATCAACGTCCCATTCAACTCAGGGCGTGAAACGGCCGTCAAATTTTGCTCAGAGACCTCTCTTTCAGGCTTGAGGTTCTTTTTCGTGCCGTAAATGTACGACACGGGACCCACGACTTTACTTCCCTTCCGAAGGAAGCCATACATAGGATTTTTACGCCCAAAAAAATCCATCGGTCCTGGCCGGGTTCGAACCCGTGATCTTGGGAGTAGGAGGCAAATATGGTAACCACTACACCACCAGGACCGACAGGACGGTCCTGGCGAGATTCGAACCCCCAGACCTCCCGCTCACGAGTCCGCGCCTTAACGACCTGGGTCTCCCGTGACAGTATGTATCATTTGGGATTCAATATTTGCTTTTATGCAGTGAATAATATACATTTATCTTAGAACTAGTTGACGAACCATAATTATAACCCTTCTCCCAAGAACAGAATATGAAGGATGTTCTATAGATATAGAAATTCGTCATAATTTTTCTCATTGTGGAAAAAAAAAATTTAATAGGCTCACTGGCGCAAATGACTTCATAATTAAGCGCAGTGGCACGCGATACTGGAACGAAATGGATGGGTGTACTTTTCAGTTTTTCATAAGCGAAGGCTGAAAGCTGTTGTTCTTTGGTCTCTTGAGCAACAGCTGGTTCGATAAACCTCAGTAATTGCGTATGGAGATGTATGAAAATCGGAGCCTTAATTCCGGCCAGAAATCCATGTTGCGGCGAGGAGAAAGACCTTGCCACACAAGCGATCAAAGCGGTCTGTGTTCCTCACGGGAAATTGCCGAGATTTGTAAATGAGGCGTAGTCCTAGGCATAATGGTGCCCACCCCTCTTAGCCCGCACTGCGTGGCCTCGCCCCATTTCTCCTTTTCATCCTGACTTCAGTATTTCATTTTCCCCGTCACACAATCCTTGTGCCTTTGTTGTATTCTTTGCACGGTCGGCACATTGCCTCCTCCTCTTTGCAGTTTTACCATTTTATAGGCTTTCTGCACTCCCGTTTTCCTTATCTCTTTGGTTCTCTAGTGCTCTTATATATCACGCGAAATAAACACAAACTATGGCTAATGGTCAGCGTTTCTGACTGTTGCGAGGATGTGAGTTAATTTACATGACCCCAGTAAAAGACACGGAAAGGGGAAGAAGTATATGATGAAAAGTTGGACGGAAACAACAGTTATGTTTTATGAGATTCATTTTTATTTCCCTTTTCATAAAAGTTTTAAATTCTTATGGCAGTTGCGAGTCCTCATGAGCATTATTATTTTTTCTCATTTTACCTACAACTCCAAAAATTACTAATAAGGTTTATACGTGCGACACTCAAAAACTTTTGCAAGTACTTTAACAAACGCATTCTACACCGACACAGAAGCAATAATAGGCTTGAATATTGGATTACCAGAGGAAGCATTTAATTAAGGGATACTTCCCTTAAAGTAAGATATTCCTGAAGGAACACACATTCCGAAGAATTGAAAAATTTCCGCAATAGATAAGACATTTCAATTTACTGAACACAATTTTACGATAATTCTCAAACTGCAAAAATATCAATGCGTGCTAAGAAAAGTTAACAAGGGTAGGGTCCAAAGTTTCTGGCCTATACATTTTCTAAGTATAATAAAGACAAAAACTATACTTCACTTTTCAATATAGTTACCCTTTATTGCAATACACTTCTTACATCTTTGAATTAACATTTCAACCCTCCTCCCAAATACTCAGTAGTCCTGTCTGCAAAATGGGCACAAACAGCATCCATCACTTCTTCTTCACATTTAAATTTCCTTCCTTGAAGGCTCTTCTTGAGTTTTGAGAAGAGCGAGCTTGATCTGGGCTGTAGAGTGGGTGGTCGATCTCCTAGAAGCCACATTTCTTCACAGCTTCCTTTGTAACAAGAGCTGTGTGCTTAGGCTCGTTGTGTACATCACCACTCAGCTTTCCTCGCCTTTTCTATTTGATGAAAGCACGTAGTCTGTGCAGTAGACAAGCATAGTACTTCCCATATACTGTGGTGTTACTCTCCTTGAAGTTAATTCCAACAGATTGTGACCGTGATCACCTTGGTTGACTCAGTGATCTTGGCCTTTAGAGGCGGTGCTTCGCCAAGTTTACGCCACTCCATTGATTCTCTTTTGGACAAGGGATCATAGCAGAGGATCATAGTTTCATCTCCTGTAACAATGATTTGCAGAACTTCTCTATCGTTGCGGCGGCAGAGCTCCAAAAATGCCTGACAACAGATGACTCGTTGCTGCTTTTGGACTGAGGAAAGAATTCTAGGTATCCATTTTGCACTTACCTTATTCATGTTTAAATGTTGATGAATAATTCGAAGGACTGTTGCTTTAGAAAGGCCTAACGTTGCTGCTATTTCTATAACTTTGAGCCGCCGGTCTTCCATTATTACTCCTTCCACAAGAGCGATGTTTTCAGGAGTGAGCACCTCCAAGGGCTGACCAGCACGCTCTTCTTCTTCAATGCTTTCTCGACCCATTCGGAAAAGTTTGGGCCATTCTTTTAGGAATAGAATATGAGGGGGATGCTTCACCATATACACCGTCCAATCGCTGTTTAATTTCATTTGGAGTAAGTCCTTCTTTTGTGAAGAACTTAATAACAACTGGATACTCCATTTTCAACATGTTACAATCTTCTACACATAGTCTTCTTTATGCAACTATATCTGAACACAGCGGAGCAGAAGTTACATCTGAAATTATTAAATTAACAGATAAGGTATGACTCAAGATAAAGATTTTGTGAAGGAGATAAACTTTATCGGCGAGGCCGGAAACTTATGAACCTACCCGCGTAAACTGCAGTTTCCTGCCAGGTACATAAAAATATACAAATCAAAATCTTGTTTTATATATTTTATTTCACTGTGCTGGAAGACAGGCGTTGAAGAATTTAAGGGCGAGAAGGTGTTGTTCTGATGACATTAGTAACACTTTTGATAGGTTATATTGTTTACCTAGCAACAAAGATACCATCAAAATTTTTTATTGTAGAGAAAAATTTTAATAATATCAAAAAGATAGATAGCTGAGCAGTAGAGATAGGCCGACAAGGCCAGTATTATGTGGCCCGTGTCGTTTTTCTGAGAGATGCGGAAGGGATTGTCATGCCAGAGCGCTGACAGCAACTCCGAAGACAACTTCAACCCTAAGGCATTATTTACCTAAAACCTAATTGATACTTTGTAACATTTCTTAGTCAATAACCCAGTTAATTATTTAGCCAGTAGGCAATCTGCTACCAGATTTGTACGTCATATACTTTCCTCTAAACGCTCGTGTAGAACATGGTTGTGCCAAGGGCGGTTCCTCCAGTAGGTTACTCTCAATTAATTTCCTATGACTTTTTGGGTGCTTTTTATGAGTAAAAAACGTCTGCGGGAAACTTCTATCCTGCACCTGATGTTTCTATTTGCGGATGTCTGTAGTGAGCTTGGTTTGTAGTAAGCCTGTAAAGTATTTTCTGTTTTCAACAGCAGAGGTGCGATGAAGCTTTTTGCCTATAAGAGTCATCTCTCCTCACGTGCGTTCCCGTGGCTCAAGGAATGTTTACAACAGATTTTGTATTTAAACTCTCAGTGTTCGCAATAATTAATTATAAAATATGATAATAACCCAGAGGCTTGCATTTTTAAATAAAAATGATTATGTTATTATTGTCATAAACCAGTAAAGTAGAGTGGGGGAATATTGATACCACTGTACCAAGTGTTTCCAGAAATATTATTATGAAGTTTTAGTAGCTACATCTATTTTAATATGATTTCATGCACGTTTAATATAAAAAACTTCCATACATTTTAAATGTTTAGTTCTGGTCAGTGCCAAAAATTTATTTCTTTTTTCCTTACAAATAACCGAAGTGTGACCGCTCATCTATTACAACAAGCAATGGGAAATTACTGAAAACATCTTGGGCATCTAAATACTGGCCTTCATCCTCAAGCACTGGTCATAATTTGTAGTCTAGAAGGTTCAGGTCAGGACTACTAGAAGACAATTTTGAGCGTAATCGGAAACATTTCTCTCAAGCCAACTCTGAGTGAATCTTTCGTTGTAGGGTTGAGCTGAATTTCGTTGAAAGCTGCAACGTTGTTCTTGAACAAAATCATGTTGAGATTCTTTACACAAGTTGTGACCTGTGTCAGGTCCTCACACTTACGCGTGTCTGAGAGTGAACGTATTTAGATAATTTAAACAGTAATATATTGAATATTATATACCCTGTAGTAACAACCAGGAACATTTCATGTATCACGAAAATGTATTCATGGCTGCCTGGACGTATAACTCCTTGACGAGAGGTCTTTTGTGCTCTCACTTACGGCCCGAGCAATAGATTTCTCTATTGTGACAAAGCTAAGCACATGCAGGTGTCATTTGTATATTCGTTGCTAGAGATGCTCTGAAATTCGTTAAAGTAGAAAGAGAACAGGTGTTGGCGATGACGTCATTATATCGAATGATGATGAGCTCCCCAATAAGGAGTCAAAAGCGTTGATGGATTTTAAGTACGTGCCTTTGGGAGCAAAAGAGCCCACCAATAACATTTGAATATTTTAAAGGCTCAAGAATCCATGGACACTATTCTGTGATTCCCGTGAGTTCTTACGACCATGTGGGGATACTTTGAATTTAGTATATTAAGGGAAACAACTTTGCAATCGGATCGCACATTGCAGTTCAGAATCGGACAATGGAGGAGAATTCAGACAGTGGGTCGCAGTTCCAGAGACAGTGAAGGCGTCTCCAGAGAGTACAGTTCAATTACTAGAACGAAGTCCCAGATACAGCAGGAAAGTGTAGACAAGAGGCACAGAGATGCAATATCAAGCAGCGTATGTAGTTCGTGGCATTAAAGTCATGGAGGTAACGAACCAGGTGGCCGATAACAAAGTGTTGTATGAATAAACACTTCTAGGTGTTTAATGAAACAAAGTGTCGTGTGATTTGATCCTCTTCCTTCCATCTCCCTCCGCCTCTGGCCACCAAGGCACAAAACGCGATTTCGGGCCCCTGAGACCCGGAGTATGAATTGGGGCCCTCGGGCAACATCGTCAAAATGATCACTTTAAAAACCGCTAGGCCGTCTTCAATCTCTTTTTACACTCCCCACCAAACCTGTAACTTCGGGATAATCTCACATGGCTATCTATTGTAATAATTCAAAACAACGAAAACTTTTGAATAACAAAGAACATAAAGCCCTTCACATTCAAATTTCTCACCATCAATTTATCAATCAGTGTTTTGAATTATTTATTCACCCAAATAATATAAAAGAGACTCAAAACGGCAAGACTCGTGAAAATGGGGCATAAGTAACTTGGATGATTGTAGCTCTCTTAATGCTGAATACTTTATCGTCTGTTGTGGCGTTTTGCATAACTTTGTAGCAGGCATTAGCAAACCAACACCCTCTTTTAACTTGTAATTATAAATTCCCAGTAATGACCCTCAGTCCAAAGTCTTGTCTAAGCACTATGGACATGCATATGTCCATCTCACGGGCCATCACTTCACAAGTTTACAGAATTTCAAATTACATTAATAAAAAAACAAGCGCATGGTATTCAGTTTCTTTAAAATGTTTTTACGTACATGTTGCCCTAATAATGTTTGTATATTTAGATTTTCCATTAGCAATGCACTTGCCATGAAAAACTAATTATTTTTTCCAAATATTTTATTTCTCATTTTTGGCACTTATTTCAAGGCCCGTTGTTATCATCGCTACTACATCGTACCGGGTATTTAGAAAATGAAATGATGTATATTTTTAATCGTTGTGTAAAAAGCCCTTCTTTCGTCCCACTCTTTCCACCTCAATTGTATCTCACAGGTCAAGTTGTTATCGTACACCTTGGTGAAGCTGATCATAAATGGAATAACGTTTGAATTAGTATGACGGAGCGAATCATTACTTCAAGTCGATTCTTATACGCGACAATAATTAACACAGCTTCATAACAAATATATTTTGGAATGGTTGCGTTTTAGGAGACAGCTTGTTGAAGAGAGAATTTTATAAACAAAACAAAATATAACAGTTATTTCCAAAAGTAATACATTTTTTTCGGGAGTAAAAATCCTAAGTATGGCTTCCTTCGGAAGGGCAGTAAAGCTCTGGGTCCCGTGACGTACATTTCACTACGATAAAGAACCTCAAGCTTGAAAGAAGAGGCCTCTGAGCAAAATTTGTCGGCCGTTTCACGCCCTGAATAGAATGGGACGTCGATGACCTGAGACGTTAAAGAGCATCCGTCAATAAACCAAATAAAATAATAATAATCGCTGCTATCTGCTTTCAACCACGATGACCCTGAACGATAAACAAGTGTTTTCTTGAGGCATAGGTTATTAAAGAACAGTGGCCTATGAGAATTTTAGAGGATTTGGGTTCAAATTCTGTACAGTTTCCACACTCTAAAGAGACAAGTTATTCCTAGCAAATATTAACCAAAGAATTTGTACGAAACTCTCCAGTCATACATTCCTTGTGACAAAATTATAGTCGTGAAAAGCTGAACTTTATGAAATTGTTGAAACTCCGAATAAAAGCCCTCATCTCCTTGAAGTGCCCTTTCACCATTCAGTAGAGGACGTGTCAAAAATGAAGTCAAAATGGTTTTGGCTTTTGATTTTGACAAAAGAAGTGAAAAATAGAACAGTGCCGACTAATTTTAGCTGTGAGCAATCCACAGTAAAGTTAAATGTTAAGTTTTAGTTTCTATTTCCTTGTTTCAGGTATCAAAAACTATTAAAATCCACAAGGAGTTCATAAGTGCCCCTAGCTAACGGTAGCGATACAATTAAATTATTTTTTCATCGCAATCCCAGCGACTTTGGATTAAAGAGCATCGGCTTTAATGCGAATATGCACTTTCTTTTACCATGAAAAGGTTTTTTCTCCCCCACTTCATCATTTGTGTACTTTCGGTAACGCTCCAAAAGCGCGGGCCTTTTTAGAGTAAAAAAGAAAGCTAAAAGTTGGTTGTATATCGAGTTAGGGATCGTGAAACGCAATGCAAAATGCAAATGAAATGAGTTGTGCGCATTTCCCCCCCTCAGCGTTGTTCAAAATCCATAAGGAAGGTCGTGTTTTCAGATTCTTTCCTTCTTCTCTTTTCTTTCTCCTACGAGAGAAATGAGAGAAGGAGGTTGAAGGACTCCACGCTCGACCGTAATCGTTCTGCTGTACTGTCGCCGCGACAAAAAGTAACCTTGAAACTGATGTCAAAATGCAGACCACATCTTAGGCTTTCTGCGTGGCTGCTGAGGGTAAACATTTTGCTGATCTTTTACACCCCTAAATGAGATGTTAATGGCAAGAGAGAAAATGGTATGAAGATTTATGGTTAATAGAAATATATGATCTGTTATTTAAGAATGTGGATAGTGTATGTTTATTCACGTTATAATTTTAAAAGTTTTAAAAATTAAAAGAATGTGTAAATGAGCTTCAAAAGTAGAACAACGTTTTGCTGAAAGTCCAAATGCTGCTACTAATCTGAACTTATTTTCCCATTAGTAATTTTTATTTGCTACACGATGGTCATATAATAAAGAACATCAATAGGAGGAAATAACTGACATTAATGCTTTTCAAAACACGAGAAGAGTGAATTGAAAGAAAGAAATCAGAAACTTCTGTTGGCAGCTCTGTCTTTGCATATCAAGCTTTCTAAGTGTACTTGTTTTATTTGTGGCGAAGTGCTAAAACAGCCGATGTTCAAGAACATATTCTGTCCAAATAGTGGAATGAGAAATTGCTCACTAGTATTTTGCGGAGATCAACGCAAATCGGTTTTTTTAATAATAATAAAAATAGAAATAAAGGAAGAAAAGTGGGAATTTGAGCACTTTGCTGCTAATTTTCTAAAACTGAATGATACTTTCAATTTTCAATGGTACGAAAGTTTTGTAGAGAAAAAAATATGGACAAAATGATGCAGAAAAAGTAGATTATCGGAAAATTTACAATAATAAAGGTTTATTTCAAATAGTATACCTGTAAAAAATAATGCAGTTAATTTGATTTTAATCCACTAAATGTTTACTGCATTTTTAAGAAGGGAAATGGATGAAAATTAATCAGTTTTAGTGAAAACCAAGTTCTCCCCTCCCCCTTAATATGTTACCAAAGTTTAAGTCCCTAAGACACTTGTGATTTCATAAATAATCTTGAACTCATCAATTGTAAGCTTAATTCCACGCGAATCTGGGTGTTAGAAACATAGAAAGCCAAGTTCTGCGCATGCGCACAGGTGCATGTTTGGAGCTTTTGGTAAGGAAAAGCGCCAGTCTATGGAGAGACATGAGCGGTTCAAGATGCACAACTTCTCTCCCTGGCCATTGCAACAGCGTTCTACAGGTAACATCCGAAATTGCAATAGGAATGATACAGATGATAGGCAAGGCTGCACCTCAAATATGAGTTCATTGCATTTGTGTGTGTGTGTGTGTGTGTGTATCTTATGTAGATTTTAACTTACAATGTCCAGAATTTTTTAGGGATTAAAAATAATAAAAATAAAAAATGCAACAATGAACAACAGCAATAGAAAAAATCAATATTTGGTACATACATACTTTTCCTCTGAGTAAAAAGTGTATATAAATAATAATAATAATAATAATAATAATAATAACTTAAAACTATTTTTCCTATTGCTGAGAATGTTATAAAAACATATATGAGAAAAACGAAGTCCCCAGCTAAAAAATAATAGAAAAAATATCTTACTCGTAGTAGCAGGTATATGTGTTTTGCCCTTGTGGGTACCCCTATTATTGTTACGAAATTGAATGTGTAGAAAACTTTGATTCAGCTTAAGTATGTTATACAACGGAGATTATCTTAGATGCGTTTCAGAGCTGGCCAAGTACTTCATTTAGTTTCAAATGAGAACATATTCCTATTTTAAATCTTTTATAGAAAAAAATAACACCTTTTACCAATACACTCTCTATCATAGTGATTAGAAACCACTTGAATAGATTGCTATGATTGGAAATAGACGCCTCATTTAAGACGTTGTATCGACGTCAAAGGTTATCAATATGCTTAACTATAATTGCAGCATTATAATTAGGTACTAGGATATGTTATAATTGTCTTCAATGTATAGAACGCAATGACATTAAAGTAATTATTTAATTAGAATTAGCGCTGAGGTATGTACGTGCAACAGAACAGAACAGAATATAAATCACGTGAAATAAGAAAGCGTAGCTATACGATTTTAAAATTAATACCCTGTAATTTTGAGACATGTTTTTCTTTATATGTTTTGTATTGCATGATGTGAATATGAAATAAATTATCCGATATTATACTGTGCATGTTTTATGTTGTAGTAATTACTTAGGATGAAATATTAATTCATTTCTCTTCGTCAATTTTATAACGTAACATGTATTTAATTCTTATTATATTTTCATTTAATTTCTCGCAGATCTAGAAGTGAAATACGAGATACAATAAACGTTATGTGGCATCATGTGACATTATTAGAAATATAAATAATTTGCTACTGATCTAATAATTTAGGAATTGGAAGATAAGATTTTGTCCAGCTGGAGAGTTTGGAATTTAATGGAAGTGAAACTGGAATAGATTTCTGCCATTTAGAATAACATGCTTTCCAATACGTTTCACGACTAAGGAAAAAGGAATAATGTGTTATTTTAAGTATACCGACAAATGGGCACGTTAGCAAAGCTCTGAGGTGTTAGCAATTCATGAAGAATCCTGTTCTTGTCTCTCGTTTAGCAACATATGTATGTTTTCGATCAATGGTCTCTGATTTTTGCTGCCACCTGTTTTCATAAGATTTGATTGCATCGTGAAAAAAAAGAATATTTGTTTACCTTGCAGTTCAACTTAATTGTAAATTTGAAAGCATATTTTCTTGAAATGAGTGTACATTGCGTCTTTTCATTTTTTATTAACCAGTGTATCACTAATTTTACCCAGCACTGTGCCCATTTTTAAGCTTTACGTAAAGAACACAAAATAATTTTCCTAAACGTAAAGCAAACAGTCTGAAGAGCTGTGAGGGCTCGTGGGTGGTTGTGTGTTTATTTGACAGGTGCTGCCTCACCGCTCCATAATTGAATACATATAAACGGAAACAGATCGATGTACCGGGGTGGAGGGGAAAGCAGTCACTGAAACTGACTTTTACCCCAGCCCTCGTCACTGTATCAACAAAATTACATTGACAAATACAGTGCGATGGGACGAACAGGCGCAGCAAAATATAAATCGTTAATATACAACGACAGATTTTGTTTACGTTACCGCTCTGACATGGGCAAGTTAACGTGACATCTCTATAACGTGATATTGGTAGCGAATTGCAATTATAAAAAATACAACCCAACCTCGAACATTAGTAGGCATCGGAAAGGGGAAAAATTACATATAAAACGTGCACCGTAACATGTATATATGTGTGTTTACATTTTTGGTAGCAATGCATATTTGCTTTCTCTGTTATGTGTTTTTATGCTACATTAATTGCTGTTTCAAAATGATAAAAGTAGAAAAATATTTCGATACGCTTTTTCAGCCATGCAGGTTACTAAGCCTGCAATGCGTAACAATACAATCGCAGTTTGTATTTGAATGGCTTAAGCAACCTTTACTGTACATCCTTCAACTGTTATAATATTGCATATGCTATATGTAATACCTAGGATTTACAATTAAATTTAAGTTTAAATATTAATACTCGACACTAGATTTTTTTCTTCTAAGCCTGGTTTTCCTCTTCTACCTCCATCACGTGATATCATTGGTAGAGTGCAGTATTGCAGGGGGTGTGTGATCAGCACACCGCATCCCGCGGTCGCTGTATCGCGGCTTACTAGATCGAAGATCGCCAACTCTCCATCAGGCAGTTGCCCAATTGTCCTCACGAGGCTAGATGGAACCAGACCTTCCTAACTTAGGAAAATTTCATAAGTAGGTGCCGGCAATCGAATCCGGGCCAGCAACGCTAACCACTAAACCAAGGAGGTGGTCACTCTACATTAGATACTTTCATGAAATTGTTAATGTAATTATTTTGAGAGTATTAATATATCAAAAATATAGATTCGCATTTCCTTATTCGCCGAGTGTATTTTTCATTATGAAATGTGTAACCATTACAAATAATGTTAAGTGTAGGTTAACAAGTATTAGAATACGAGTAGAGCATAGTTTGTTCACTTGTTACACCTTAGCTGTGGCGAATTTTTTATCGGGATGTTTGGTAAAAATTGTTTATGTGTGAGGTGAAATGCTTTTTAGCTGTCTAGTATTGTGAGGTTTTTCCTTTAGCGAAAACTCAGTTTTAAAAATGCTATAAGTGGCCAAGGAATCCAATTGCAATAGATGCAAACTTAACTCAAATTATCCGAAAAAAATGGAGCACTATATGCATCGTCTTCTATCGCTTCAAAATAATAAATGTAAAATCTGTTTTCATGCTAAAGACAATGAATTCTGATATTGGTAAATAGCTTACTTGTAGTTACATACTTTAACAGATAATACGAAGATACTCTTTTATGTATTGATCAGAATCAAAACTAATTTTTTTTTGTAGGATGAGTGTTTTTTTTAATTCTAAAATGCTAAAAATACGTTCGAAAATATACAATTCAAATTGAAATTTGGCATGATTCATTACAGTGATATGCGTTTTTAAATAAAACAGTAATTATACTATCGCCAGACCATCTGCAGACATATAAGGAAGAGAGGTTTTTTATTTTAGTTATTTATTTATCTTTTTTTTTTATTTACCGAGTCGATGGTCAACTTTAGGAGTGCACTCAGTTTCTTGGTACCTGCTATTTAGAAGTTTGTGAATATGAAAATTTTAATAAAGTATCGTTCAATATATCTCTTGAATAAAACAAATTATATTTACCAGGTCCCAATACGGAAAAATGGCGGCCGAAGTGGCCCTATTATTGCCAATAACAAATACCGAACTTTTATACAGTATTGTGTTTACAAGATAGCATTGTTTATCATTAGAAACTATTTCGATTGTGTTTTAGAATCTTAAACTGTTTACAAATAATATTTCTCACATGTAAAAGAAATACAAAATATTAATTATAAAGTTCTCTGCAGGTAAACACAACTCTTTATAAAACACACGAACTTCCATATAGCTAAACACCTTAAAACTAATCGACACAGTTAGGAAATCACCATATTTATCATCCTCTATTTTAGGGAAATGGACATAGTCTTTCTTGGCAATAATTATAAACGAGTGTACGTTGTATTAACCACACTTGCAAAGGAGTCGAAACGTAATATCCTGCTGGTAGCATTCATTAAAGCTCTCTTCATTTTGCTCCAAAATCCGTTCTTCCGGATCTTTTCTTTTCATTAACACTCACTGTCACGCAAGATAGTAGATTAAGGAAAATTCCCACAAGAAAATATTCTTTTTAACCACAACTTTTATAAAGAAATGTTTAATACTCTCTACAGTTTCATCATTAACTTCAAAACTTGTACTGTGTATCCTCTTTATCCACTCCTCCTTTAATTACTGCTAGGAAATGTAATTATGATACTATGCGCTGTACTGTAGACATGCAAGAGCATCCTGTTTTGTATATAAACTTTCTATTGCACAAGTTCCTGGTGTGATTTTACTAAATCAATATTAACTTAATAAAAACAAAAGAAGTAACAGACTATTGTTTTTTTTAAACTATAAACTACTGTAATAAACCAAGTACATGCAACAAATCAAACAAACAAACAAACCCATGTGTTTAATAGCGGCAAAATTAACAATTTTACTACCACCTTTCTCTGCACAATCTCGCTTGCAAACTAGTCGGAATAGGTTATAACATTAAGCTTATTAAAACTCTCGATCCAAGCCTCACTTCATATGCTTTTCCGCATTTTTCCTTGCTTTGCTAACCCACAAGGTCACATACATTGGTAGAATAAAGAAATTAGCTGGGAAAATATCCTCCCTAACAAAACGTGTTAGGGGAGGAACGCCCTCCCTGACTGGGGAGGGGGGTTTCAGGTTTTCCTCAGTCCTCATAAATGGCAAATGCGCGAGAGGTACCCTAAACTTCGGCCTGGAACGTTTCCTCTCTTAGAAATAATTTCCCAATTTATCATTTCATCTCATGTATCATCAGTGTTCACGCCTATGGTGCCTCAGTAGTAAAAACGGGCGTTAAACAGCATTAAAAAAAACAAAAAAAAAACTACAGTTTCATCATTAACTTCAAAATGTTCACGATTTACACTGTTTATCCACTCTTCCTTTAATTAGTGGCATTTAAAAAATGTAAAATGTATTATGCTGAGCACTGCACAACAAGAGCAAACCCATGTGGTAACTAACACTTTCTATTATACAATTTTCTGGTGTGATTTTACTAAACCAATATTAACATAATAAAAACAAAAGAAGTAACAAAATAGTTTAGTTATTTCCAATTATAAACCACTGCAATAAACCAGATAACGTGCTGAAAATAACACACGGACCACATATTCCGCCATCTTGTATACTATGGGTATCTATCTTGGGGTCTGGTAAATATATTGGGTCGTGTCTTGAGTATCGAGAAATTATCTCTAGTTTTAACCATCGCTTTAAGGAAAATAGTTTCATTTAAATTAGGGTATTAAATTACTTATTTAGGAAATACCTATATAATTTATAATGAAGGAAGATATTTATGTGAAATAACGAAATTAATAGTACTTGATACAAGGTATCTTGCAAGGTAACGAAGCAGAGCTTATCAAACAATTAGATATTAAAAAAGTAACATACAGAAAAAAGAATGCCGTTATGCTTAACTAAGAAGACTACCAAAGATATAAAGACCTACCTAATAAAATACAAATATAGTTGAATATATTAAATGACTATTCATTTATAATATGTGAACAGCAATAAATTTCTAAAGATGGCCTAATTGAAATTATATTAAATGATTACAGAACCTAATAACACTGAAAACGTGCAAAAATAGTGAACATAGCTGGCTAAACGTTGTACTCTGATAGTGAAAATATATGTGTAGTCCCTAATAATTGGTTTTACATACTTATAATACACAGGTCGCTTTTTACTGCATAGGCGCATTTTTTTTTATTTTGAATTGTAAGGTAAGCCGCCCTATTTACTTCATCTTAACACTTAAATTGCAATAGATCTGGAAATAAGGCATTTATAAGCAATAAAAATAATCAAAAACTAATTTAATATTTTCTTCAGACAATAGAATGCTAATGCAATGTATATTTTGTTATTACATATCAGACACAACTCAATTACGGAAATCTTGCATACTGGCGTTATTAGGAACGGTGAACCAATTAACACCATCTCTGTACTAATGGAAAGAATAAGAACTCCCGGAAATATGGTTTCGTTTTCCAAAATGTTTAAGTTATACTTGGGGATATTTCTCTTGCGTGGGTAAATTTTTTTCTTGCGTTAAATACTGTTTTAGATTTTATTTTGAAATAAAAACGTTACTATGCAACAAGTAGGTACTGTAATTTCAAAATTTTCTGCATTTTATAATTTATTAATTCTTCACATTTAAAGATTTCAAACATTCAGTAATTAATTGCTGCTGAAACGGTACTTAGGCCTATAATCACTGAAATATAATTATAATGTATATTTATGTAAGTCCAGTGATATTATTTTGGTATTGTAATTAGTAATATAAATATTATACATGCACATGCTTCATAAGCTTCATCTTCGATGTAAGAATTGTAAAAAGAGAAAGCCTTTGGTGTTTTCCTTTCCATAAAACCATACAATGGAAAAGGATCGCTGTGTGAAGCCACTTCTCTCTTTTTTTTTTTTTTAAAGGCCTGCCTTCGCAGGGTTAATAAGCTAAAGACTTTTAAACCGTTTGGGGCTTCCCGTGGTATTAGTATCCCTTTAAACCAGCCAATGATGGCAAAATGCTTTAAAACTTTGAAAATAGCGAATGGCAGGTGTAGTAAGTGAATTTGAACTAGCCAATGGAAAAGGTATGTTTGAACTTTTAAAGATAGGCGCGAGGCTTCCCGTCGAGAAGGAAGCAATATAGCCGGAGTCAACTAACCCGCTTCAAAATTTGGCCATGCCAAACCCTCTCAATACTTAACAAAGCCATAAAATGCTATTCTGTAACTCATTGTATTAACTTTTTTATAACAACTGAAATTGATTTCGGTAAAATAGACCCCGAACATATTAGCAGGGATATGGTGGGGAAATGTGAACGCTCACTAAGGAAAAAAGAGCAGGATCAAAAAATGAATGCGTGGGTTCCCACTGGAGAATGAAAATCCCATTTGGATGAAACAAGTCCTTTTATATAAACACATAGGCGAAATTTTGAATTTCGAGGAGATAACCAGGCAAACAGCATTTTTTTATTTCGGAACACTACGCCTTTCTTTGGAAGTTGGTAAAAATTGTTGTATCGAGAATATAACAGAAATTGCAATCCCTATCTCCGCTCAACGAGAACTCGGACAAACTACATACAAAAGAAGTAAATGTTGCATAATTAATTGAAATCAAATTGACATGCTCGATTGTAGCAATGCACATACTGTAGCAGGAATGTGCTCTTATGTTACAGTCAAAGAGTTTATTTTTCTACTTCCAGCACTTATCGTGTGCTTTGTGAATCGCCGGCAAGTATTTGGTGCTCTTCATGCAAACAAACTTTTTGTATATTTTCGACGATAATTATAATGGTAGTCTTAAAGATCATTATTATAAGATTTATATCACTTAAACTTCAATTAGTAAATACAAGAGAATATATTGTAACATCTTATGTTTGCGAATTCTCAATATTAGCTGCATTATAGCCATTAGATAATTCAAATATTGAATCATGAGTGGCAAATCATGATTTTCCAAGGAATAAAATAATAAGATAACATTTTGTACGAGGTCCATTAAACAAATATGCAAACTTTCAAAATTCTGCAAGAAGCAGTTGGTAGCACTGATTAGTATGTTCTTGACGAGATGCTTCCCGTTTGCCGCGCAGAGTTATTTCTGTCGAGTCCCTCACTACTTTCTTTGCAAAGGTATTGTGAGTGTTCCGCAACTACTGAGATTGCAGGCTATCATGAATATTAAATTTTATGTGAAACTTTGTAATTCCTTTACATACTCGTGGAAAAATGGGAAAAATAATGGGACATTTATTTAAGGTGCATAATCAATGTGGTTTTAAAGGTGGTTGGGAGTCAGTAGTTGATGAAGTCAACTTGAAGCGGCTTGGTGTTTATGGCAACCCCACGCCGTGCGTCAATTTTGAAGCGGTTTGATGTATGGGGACAGGTTGGTTGTCAATTATGAAGCGATTTAGTTACTGATCGTCATATTTTGTAATAGTGTACCGTTAATTCACTACTGATCGCTTTGGGGTTGTTGCCCACACTTCATGATAGCACTATCTTAGGGTTTTCTTCCGCTATTTTGTAACTCGTGCTCGACAGGACTGGGAGAAGATATCACCTGTGTTAATAATCATATGTAGATCTGAACATATATGGTGATTTATTATTCGCAAGATCTTTCGCGTCCTCTGGTACTCTGCGTACGATATAACTTGGCTCCGTCGAATATAAATTTACCTGCCGCGATTTCCTTCGAAATGAATTGAATCTGAATTTCTGACTCTCTGAACTGAACATGTGAACTGAGTTGAACTGATCTACCGAACTGAGTTGCTGAACTGGGTGAGTTTGAGAACTGCGTCTCTCTGCTTAACTGAGGGACTGAACGCTGATATTCTCAAATACATTGCACACCAGCATGAGCACAAACCTGTTAACATCAGCATAGACGGACGCTCTAACCAGTTCCCCTTGCATGTTAGAAGTAACTGCATGGGGAGACGATGTAGCTTTTGAGACAGATCGCCACTGTGGCCTGTGTGGAACCACTCTTAAAATCAATCATCCCCATAGGATCGAACCAGGAAATAATAAACAAGTGAACCAATCAGGATTCGGCAAGCAGAGTATAAATTTGGTCACTCCATCTGAAGTCACTCTCTCTACTCTCCATGTAGACTATGTTGTTTCAACACTACTTCCCACCTACGCCCATTCTAAAACTGAAAAATTAACCTAACGCATGATAAAGCCCGTTAAAAGGGCAGGACAAAGCCTGGCTACTACCCAGCCTGCCAATACTGACTGCAACTCTAGCTGCTCTCCATGTACTGCAGCAACCTGCCAAAACGTACCCTGTTGCCATTACTGTAGATCTGCAACTTTGGCTGAGACCTTGTCCGCCAGTAGCGCAATCCATTACATACGTCAAACCATATGCCTTCAAGCACATAACCGACACCACTCGATACGATCAAACCAGCACAGACAATGCTCCACCTCTTCAGAGGCCACAGTCTGTTTTTACCACCCCGGCGACTTGTCACCGAAGCTCACCTCTCGGTGCGCTGCTTAGAGGACATCATCGGCAACCTCAGACCTGGCCTTCTTGCAGCATTCGACCACAACACATGTAACTGAACTCCACCTCCCAACCACGACTCGGCTCAACACAAGAAACAAGAACGGAACACGGAACAAGCAACACTCTCCAGACAAAACCACGATGCACATCATCGCCGCATTCGGAACATCAAACACACCAGTTCAGTTGTTTCGAGTATTGAAGCCAACACCATAGCTGCAATAATAGATCTGAAACAGAACCTGCGCACTCTTTGGAGCCTATACCTTCTGCCACTCTAACGATCAGTAACACATCCCCTTGGAACCGATTCCGAGCTTAAAGGTTCATTTCTCGTCCTACTCTGCAGAGTGCTGTTCAGGACGCAAGTCATGGATGTAACCCAGCACCGTTCTTCATCCCATTGATTTACGCGGATGTTTAAGCGGAACCGCGCAAAATGCTTGTCCGAACTTTCCTTTCCAACACAACACGCCTTTATTTCATCTCTTTCGTTCCCTTCCTTTATACCCTCTCCTCTCTTTAAGTAGCTCCTCCTAAATTAAAAAAAAAAAAAAAAAAAAAAAAAAAAACTATAAGGGCCACAGGTGCGGAGAAGATCAAGACAAGAGTATTTCGTGGAAATCTTGAGACGACGGAAGCAGTTACCGGCCGTAACTCTAGAACAATGAGCTTCATTCCTCCATAGCCAAACAGCCCAATGGATCGCATGTTACATCGGCCATGAAAGCCCATGCATTACAACAATAAAACTGTTTCCAAATTGCGCTTATGTAAGACTTCAAAAGGCTGATTGCAAATGAAATGCCAAACAGGAAAACATTTCTTTTGTAACAAATTGTCTAATTCTTTTTCCTTGCTTTTAAATTTGGTATTTAGTTATACGATCCAGATAAACAAAAGACTTATAAATTATCATAAAATAAAATGTTGCACAATGAATAAATAAGTTTTTATTTATATTTTTAATATCTAGACTTTTAAAGCATGCCACTTTTGTGCCCCGCTCCCTCCTTAGTGAGCCAGCAAGAGAAGACCTCTACAGTAGTCATAAAAATGGCAGGATCAGTAACAACACATCTGAACGAACATTGAGGGGGAAAATGTGCCCAATTCTTATTAAGAAAGAAATAAGTATGGTGATAATGATGATTTCGTCCAATGCTCTGCAAATATTTTCTTTCTTACCCAATTTTCTAATCAGCTATATCTTTAAGTCTGAATTTTCAAAAGTATTTCCCAATTTAACGAAGTCATTTAAGATATTATTCTAAGTTTCATTCTGTATTTGCTAAACAGGTAAATACAATAACTACCTCTCTAGTTTTCCAGGGGGGAACCGACATATATGCATCTAAATAATGTACACATCTCTTTTGGTACTGTTTTATTATAATATTGCATGTGAAATAAGTAGAGTTAGCACATTTATACTCTCTATATTGGGTAAAAAAAATACTTGGGTTTTACCGCGCCTCAGTTTGAGCTGGTTAACTACTGCAACCAGCCAGTAGTTAAAAAACTTACAGGAGTCGCATTTTGTAAACAAACAGACTTATTATTTGTTTATTTTAAGTTTTACGACGGCCTAGAAAGCATTTTTTATTTTGTTTATTTACGGACGCTCTTTAACATTTCAGGTCATCAGCGTCCCATTCAATTCAGAGCGTGAAACGGCCGACAACTTTTGCTCAGAGGCCTCTTCTTTCAGGCTTGAGGTTCTTTATCGTGCCGTAAATGTACGACACTGGACCCACGGCTTTACTTCCTTCCGAAGGAAGTCATACTTAGGATTTTTACGCACGAAAAAATCCATCGATCCTGGCCGGGTTTGGGTCTAGAAAGGAACTGTCGTTGTTTTGAACCGAATGCAGCCAACAACATACGGGCGTGAGCATTGGATTGACATCAAGAGAGGAGAGAGAGAGCGTTCTATCTACTTAACCTAAGCCTGAGCTTTATTTTGTTTGTGTTCATTAAAATGCAGTCGTTAATAGTTGCTTCAGTATTTGTGTCTTCAGTTACCATTCCCACACGGCTGAACTATTGTCATTCAGGGCAGTGTGGAAGGCACCAATAGGAGCGCAAGTTAACAGCTATCAATGTTCCCCACAATATTGGCAAACATAAAATAATTGGGTAATAACTGAGAATGCACATCATGTAAGCAGCACTCCTGTCCTTCACAGCGAATTCTGAGAATATCATCAGGTAATTAATCTGAGAGAAACTCGCGTTGCAATCATTTCAAATGATTCGCGTTAAAATCCGAATGAATTTGACCAGCCAGTATGTAGGGTAGTTGAGGTTGTCTAAATTGCGTCATCTTGACCCAGCACTGACAGTAAATGTTTACAACGGGCACCCATTACAATCAACAGGATTTGCGCTAACCCTATGTATAGGACTCATGTTTTATCATAGCATTTTTATGTTACCCTTTTTGGATAAGAGTGGCGTTTTACTTGCGGTAACCTTTTTGTAATTTTTTTTAGGAAAATCAATATTCATTTTCTTGTTCTCTCACATAGTTCATAGAATTATTAGCTATGGGTTCTTTGAAAGCAATTATTAAATTTTACTATATGTTTTATGTTCAGAGACATAAAGAATTATGACCGTGGGTATGCATAAGGCTGAGCCCTAATAACGTAAAAAATTGACCTGTCAGAGAATACAAAAATTACGGAAATATATAACAAAAGGCTTTGCCCCATTCCCATGGGGGTTAATACGTCCATCAGATTCCCAGCACAAGGCTATTAACAGTTTTACGGTCCGCCGATCTCTGTTTTATGCCTGGTTAGACTCCATTTTCTTCTCTTCTCTCTCATTTTTTTATTATTCGTGACGCTGCTCCGACATTTATTGCAGCTGTTACTGTCCTCCATGACTGCTTTATGGATGATAATCGCGCGGAGGTCTGTCATTGTTTTCCCTGCGACCAGCTCAGCTCTTTTGGCAGTCATTAAAACGTTTTGATAGCTTCCGGAGTTTGAGAGAGCTGGTAGGAAATATGTAGCTGGTTCCGGCGACTAAATCACTGTTGAATTTTATCTTACACTGCTTGCCTGAACAGTAGCAAAGGGACAATTCTTGCTTGGTGCATTTAAAGGGAACGTTTGTTATGCTGACAAAATTCAGCGTAGCATGTTAATAAAACTACTGAATAAAATGACTGGAGAAACATAACAGTTTTGTTCTGAGATCAAAGAGAAATAAAACGAAATGATATTTTGATCATTGAACGGTTTAATCCGTGCTGCAGTTATGCGCGACCAAAGACAATATAAGTGGATTTTCTCTAGTTCAATAACTTGAGTCTACAATTATAAATAGGCAAAACTGGCTAAGTCTGGGCATTTTCTTAAATGAAATATGTCATTTTAGGGACAAGAAATTATTGTATGTAAATGTTTCATGTGTGTGCGCGTATTTCTTGTTAAATATGTATATATATGTATGTATTTCTTGTTAAATATGTATATATATATACATTATACAGTTTCTTCGGTTATTTAAATATTAAATTCAGAAATAAAGACTTTTACAGGAGCAGAAAGGTCTTGAGACTCTTGCAACTGTGATATACTACCACCACCACCACTATTAGTACTACTAGGAATACTGCCACAACTTTCACTACAGTTAAATAATACTGATCACAGAAGAAAGAATGTTTGCACTGAAAATATTTTACAAAAATGATGTTAATAATGATCATTATCATCCTTGATATACTGAGCATATCTGCCTGTAACAGCTACACTTGATCAGCTCTGCGTTTAGATCTACCATCTCTCTTTGCCCGCAGGCTAGATATTCCCGAAGTCTGCGTGCGGGCCTAGTGGTATCCATTCTTTTCTAATGTGATTTCCAGTTATTCTTATTTGTGTACTTTTTTTCATTTATCAAAAAAAAAAAAAAAACTTAGAACAAATGTCTTTGTTTCTGTGATCTAGGTTTATATAACTTGTAATGTACTATAGAAATTTTATTTTATTTTTCTAGTAGTATTATTTATTTATTTATTTATTGTTTTCTCTCATAAACCATGTTTCCCTTCCATACAAATGACATGGGACAGATGCTGCGTAATAAATTTGTAGCATTGTTTCTTTTTCTGCATTATTACAAAGATCTCTTCTAACTGTAATATTTATAAATTTAAATCTTTCTACTTTTTATTTCTAGTCGATCTGTCATTGTTGTTCCAAGAAATATATATTTATTAACTT
The DNA here is from genome assembly GCA_030762175.1 of Metallyticus violacea. Taxonomy (NCBI): domain Eukaryota; kingdom Metazoa; phylum Arthropoda; class Insecta; order Mantodea; family Metallyticidae; genus Metallyticus; species Metallyticus violacea. The sequence continues at coordinate 84,721,075 of CM060844.1, forward strand.
GTTCAGTAGTTTTATTATCGATATTTACTTTAGGTCGATAAGCGCTTTTGGCGGATATTTTATAAAGCTAACACAGTTTTTTATGTATATCTTTTTTCATTATTTGAGATAGCTATTTAATTCTCAGCAAAGGCCATTGTGTTTATGTAGTTTTCATCATTTTACTTATGTGAATAACATAAATTTGTTTATCCATTGAGTTTCATGAATAATGTATATTATTGGTGACATGCTGTAACCTTAACGGACAATTAGGTGGATTTATTATGTTGTATTTAGATGAGTGCCAAAGATGTAGATTTTTGAGTTTTTGTACATAGTTTTCATTACTTCAATAAACCGCCACGGGTGGCCGAGGTCGTTAAGGCGCGGACTCGTGAGCGTGAGATCTGGGGTTCGAATTCCACCATGACCATCCTTCCTGACTGAGGTTTTTTCCAGGTTTTCCTCAGTCCTCATAAATAGCAAATGCCGGAGAGGTATCCTAAACTTAGGCTTCGAGCGTTTCCTTCCTTAAAAAAAATTCTCTCACACTATATCATTACATTTCATATATCATCAGCATCCACCGCCTGTGGTGTCTCAGTAATAAAAACAGGCGATAAACACCATACAAAAAATACTTTAATAAGATGGATTGGTACACCTTTTTTCTTTAAACTTTTCCATAAAAATGTTCTATTTAATTTATCAACTGACTTAGAGTAATCGATAAATAACATTTGTGTTTCTTTGTTGAATTCTTTATGTTTTTTCTAAAACTTGTTGCAATAATACTGTGTTGTCACTGAAACTTATGTTAGAATTCTGTTTGTACCTCCGATTTTTTCATTATTGGTTTCAGTCGATATGCTAATATTTTGGAATACTTTTTACTCTGTGATATACCTCTATAATTCTCAAAATAGGACGTTAAGAATTATTAGTTCGTAAAATAAACAGGAAAAGCTTAAATAAGAAATTTTTAAGTCCAAATAATACTCAGCTAAATAAAAGAACACAATTGACTATTCTTAAAATATTTTCCCCTTCTGTAAAGATGTCATTATCAACGTCGAAAGCAATAAATTCCTCTGCAATCAAAAATAAAAATGAAACATAACCAAAGCAGATTAGAAGGGGGGATAAAATCAAACTGCGATTTTTGACATGCAAAACAGCAGATACAGCGAGGGTGTAAGTGTCAACTAGGAAGAGAGCACTCGTTACAGTGAAATGGTCACCGAAAACCATGAATACTTTCATCTAGAACTAGAGTGCGTTTTATCCCACTCAAAAAAATCAATTTTAACAAATGTATCATTCATATTCTTAGACAATACATAAAATATATATAAATTATTGATTATGAATTAAATCTATTACAATAATTACAAAATGCCCCTTGCTTCAAAGAAACTGTTCGTATAGTTCTCGCTAGGAACAGCATGGAAGAAACAGCCTAATTCTCAATGAGCAATATCATAGCGGGATGGGATCAGAAGTTATTGATTTTCTTCCAGCCTGACAAAGATCCACGGTTGCCAAAAATTGTTGCTGCAAATGCAAATAAAATTTAGAAACAAATGTATACAATAATAATTTCAATATGGCCTGATTGCGAAACTGCCGCCGGGAGTGTAGAAATAAAAAAAATGTGTAAGTGTATTATAAAATATTAATCTGTGTCTACCTAAATACATTAATAATCACCACATTCTACATTAAACGAAAATTGGTAAAAATGGAATGAAATGAAATTTGAGTTTGAGTAGTTTGTGTTAAAAGAACTGCTTTTAGTGCAAGCTGTTTAAAAATGCAGGTAGTCTATTTTAGATAGTCAAGGGAATGGGAGATGTGTTTTTTAGTTGATTCATTAGTTTTATATACGGACGCTCTTTAACATCTAAGGCTATCATCGTCCCATTCATTTTAGAGCGATACATTTTTGCTAAGAGGCCTCTTCTTTCAGGCTTGAGGTTCTTTTACGTACCGTGAATCTACGACACGGGACCCATGGCTTTACTTCTCTTGCGAAGGAAGCCATACTTAGAATTTTATGCCCGAAAAAATCCATCGACCTTAGCTGGGATCGAACCCGCTTGGGCTTAAGAGGCAAGTATGTTTACCACTAGACCAGCAGGGCCGACTTTCATTGATGAAAAAATGCAATTCAATCAAATACAACCGTGGAACACATGGAAATTTGTATAATTCAGAATACTCCGATAGCAGACGAGAATTAATAGGATTATTAATTAAGAGGTGAAATGTGCGTTTGTTTTTCCATGTTTCTAAACGTACTGTAATGAATTAAGTTAACTATTTCAGTTATGTAACGTCATCTTAAATCGACCAATGAAAGTAAACAACTTTTTGACTAATCACAGCCAGATATTGCAGTGAAATTATCGAAACGTTTTATCAAATCCGTTTATTATGCGACGTGCATTTGTCCTGTGGTCAATATAGCCAACTTTACATCTGCACTATATACTTCCTGAACACGCACAACTAACTACTTTTCTGTGTTTTCAGTAATTGTAAATTTAACTAATTAATGTGCATTCACCCAAGCAATTGTTTTTTGCATATTCAGCCAAACAGTCTGAAATCATTTTGTAACTTTTATAACAATAAAAAATTGTTCAAAATGGTAAATTGAATTCTCAGTTGGTATTAGAAAATCGAACGGTAGCGACTGTAACAGTCGACTTTCTTCTGTTTCATTCTCTCATTTCTCAATAGGTAGGTATGCATAAGTAAGTATAATATTTTATACAATTGTTAATAATTTGTGCGCGATTTTCAAATATATATATATATATATATATATATATAAATTAACACTAATAATAAAAGTAGATAAAGATAAAACACAGAGAAAGAGTCACACTTGAAACTGCTATATTTCGAACTACTGCGAGTTCTTCAATGGCAAGAAGCTAACATTAATAGAAGTATTAATCCCCCCCCCCCACACTCTCATTTCTAGTTTCATCTGTTTCCATGCATAACGTTACCTTCGATACTCAATATTTACTTTTATCACCTTCACTTGAAGAACTCGCAGTAGTTCGAAATATAGCAATTTCAAGTGTGACTCTTTCTCTGTGTTTTATCTTTATCTACTTTTATTATTAGTGTTAATTTGTTACATTGTTAATAGTGTTTCTTTATTTTTATGTTTCATTAATATATATATATATATATATATCACTTCTATTCTAATTCTATTCATGAAATAGTCCCGAACCCGTGTTAGCTCTTTTCTATTGCCATTAATGACAATCGACATTAGTCTGCTGCTAGATGGATTGATTGATTGATTTATTTATGGACGCTCTTTAACATCTCAGATCATCAGCGTCCCATTCAACTCAGGGCGTGAAATGGCCGACAAATTTTGCTCAGAGGCCTCTCTTTCAGGCTTGAGGTTCTTTTTCGTGCCGTAAATGTACGACACGGGACCCACAGATTTACTTCCCTTCTGAAGGAAGCCATACTTAGGATTTTTACGCCCGAAAAAATCCATCGGTCCTGGCCGGTTGCTAGATGGATTGAAAAGGTTAAGT